>QZCP01000190.1:130056-153538 GCA_003956705.1 Brevipalpus yothersi
TCTACTCTCTCTCTCTCTCTCTCTCTCTCTCTCTCTCTCTCTCTCTCTCTCTCTCTCTCTCTCTCTCTCTCTCTCTCTCTCTCTATGGCTCCTTTTCTACAAGGTATTAATCGCATAAAAGCGTCTGTTTCTGATAGGTTTTGAGAGGTTCCTGTCCACACATACTCCTTTCGATATATCTGTAAGTGCTTTATTTGAGCCTATGTGACAGGTTAGTTGTGTTTTCTTTCTAGAAAAACTTTCCTTCCTCTCCTACCAATACTTTTCTACACATATAATAATTGTGATTGAAAGTTTCATCGGGTATACTTGAACATTGATCATGAAAAAATTGACCATCAACTAGTCATCAAGAAAATTGGGCTCCCTTGTTGTGATAACTTTGATTGGAAGCCAAAAATCTATCTCTATCAGTTCAATATAAAATTGGTCAAGAAGCTTTGAGACAAAAATCACAACTTATAACCCCCTGTTGGGTTTGAGGGCAAAGAATTTACAGTTGACCACTTCTCTCTATGTGTGTGTGTGTGTTTGTATTGTTAGTTTGCCATGAGAGCGAGAAAAATGAATGGTCGACCAAGAATAGAGAAATAATCGAAAGGAATCCTGAAGATTGGAGACATTTACTCTCAAAGGATCATAGGAATTACTGTCTCACACAATGGCAAAGGAAAAATATAACGAATCCAGCTAAGAAAAGGAAAGAATTGAGCAGCTCAAAATTGAGTATGATTAATGGGACAATCTTTCCTCATCGAGAGGCTTTTCTCTTCTTCTTGTTCTTCTTCTTCCCTTTCTTACTTCTTACTTCTTCCTCTTTTTCTTTTTCTTCTTCTTCTTCTTCTTCATCTTCGTTATTAGAATTCTGGTCTTATTCGATAGAATTTGGCTAAGCAATAATAGACACCAATTGAGCTTCTCATTTCTTGCCATTTGAGGCTAAGAACTAGGAAATTAGTGGTAATAAAATTAGAAATAGAAAAAGGAAGAGCAAAAAATTAAGGGATTTCTTCTAGAATAAAGATAAATTTGGAGGTTAAGATTGGTAAACTCTAAGAGAGAAAAAAATCACTTTCGCTCCAAGAATTTCTGGTATTTTATATTCCCTTTCCGGTCCAGAAGACAATTGGGAATGATTGACTCGATAGAGGAGAGGATGTATTCTAGTTGATGAAAGTACTTGACCAGACTCCAAAATTCAATCTGGACAAAGAACAACATTCAGTCACTGGTATCTGTGAGTATCAAACTTCAATGATGACTGCTGTAGCTAATCTAGTGTGTGAGAGAAACCAAAAATTGTTGGTCCAGTAAAAATTAGATGAGAAACTTTTTCTTTTTTCGATTAACATGTCAAGCAATCAAGAAGGTGGAGAAAGTAGATGTAGAATTTGAGCAATTATCTGGTAGAAAGAAGTACATTGAAAGGCTACTTTTCGATGATTGTCAGAACTCTTTCATAAGGGACAAATTACATGACAAACTCTTCTTTTGACTGGAGAGTAACATAAAATTACCCAAAGTCATTTCAATCAGCTTTCAATCTCTTCTGATCTCATCAAGAGTCCTCATACTGAGCACAGTGTTCCATGAGGAAAAGTTTCAGAGTAACGGTACTTTTGCACCAAGTAAGAGGCTGTAAAAGTGAAGGAAATAAGCCAACATGGGAGAAAGAGAGTATAGAGTGCGATTAGGATAAGCAGAAGATGGAAAGCGGAAATGTTCATGGAAGTTGTTCGAAGTGGTGATAATATTCGAGAAAGAGAAAGAAAGAGAACGAGAGGAGAAAAGATGAAGATGGTCACATCAGCGAGCATCTCTTCTTCTCTCTACTCAGTATACATTAGATGATACTAGTAGCATCTCTTTTTCATTCTCTCTCTCTTCCCTCCTTTTATGATGGATGAATTTTTCTCTGAATTTTCTTCGGCAATAGAATGAGTTTTGGTTGGTTTCGTGTTCTTTTATTTTGCTCACATTTTTACTCAAAGCTTCCAAAATGAGTTGTCTATGAAGGAACCAAAAGAAAACTTCATAATTCACTTTTCTAGCTCGATTCAACATTATTTTGAAATCCTTGAAGCTAACTGAATGAGGACAAAATCGATCGAGTTGCATTGTCGAGAAATGAAGAGAGAAAGAGAGAGAGAGACTAAGAAAGAAAAACACGTGAATGAATACATTTACAATTTTCTAGAAAGAAAGAGAGAGAGAGAGAGAGAGAGAGAGAGAGAGAGAGAGAGAGAGAGAGAAGATTGATAAATTACCACTCTCTGGTAGACATCTATTTGAATATTCATTTGAATGAGCACTTCAAATTCCAATTCATCAGAGATGATGGGAGAAAAGATGTGTTTCGTGTTTCATGCGGATAAAATATTTTTCAAATTTGTCCGTCTTCTCAATTCTTACGGGATTCAAGATGGAAATAAAAATTATTATTATTATTCATCACAGATGTTTTCTGCAAGAAAATGATCCCCCAACTCCTTTTCCTCTCAATAAAGCTTTGGTGGAAACATTCAAAGACAACATAACTAGAGAAAGTTCATTTTGTAGAAAGAATTATAAATTATCAATCGAATGCAAAGACAGTTCTTTCACTTGAGATGGCTATCGCTCAGATATTCTTTCGAAAATCTTCAGAATAGCTCTATTGTCAAAGCTCCATATCTTCATTCATTCTCATGTCTATCTCGTATTCAAATCAAATTTCCTCGAATAGATCGGCAAGGTGGAAAAAATCGCATTCCCTTCTTGTCATCCTCACTAAATCTCTTGAATTATTGCTGAAAAAAGTAGTAGATAAATGAATTCAATGTGAATCTGGTCGATACTCTATAAGTCACATTGGCAAAAAGCTACAATAGCTGGGTGAAATCAAAATCTGATAATGAGGTGTATGTCAAGATATGTTTGATTGAGAGCCACAATTTATAAGTTGAATGTGGCAGAAATTGAAAAGAAAATCTTGATACGAGACAAAAAAAACTGTGAATCAAATGATTCTTTTACAGGCTTCTCATATCATTATTTATCATACAATATATACCCTCTTATCAGTTTTGCCTCTATCGAATTTCAGGAAAAGATTCCTGATAGATAGAGGCAAAGATAGGAAAAATATGAAAGTGGAAAGAAAATAGTAGTAGGAGAAGGAAGTTATCTGTGCCCAAGATGATGAGCTTTTTTTTCGTATCGATCTGGTGAGATAGATGAACGAAGAAGCAAAAAAAAAACGGAGGAAAGAAAAATACGAGTTTGTCAAGGCATTAACAGCATGTTCCCAGGAGTAATCCAGTTATGAAAAGCTGCTCGATGGATCCAAAAGACAGCTTTTTACACAAGACACAAAACCTCCAAGTTTTAAGGGTTTTAATGGATTTTACACCCTCGAAAAGAAAAGGGGCAAAAATATAAATCCAATACTAGAGGGCTACTTTCAAATTTTGTCACGCAAAGAGAATCTTGGTCTAGAAAAATTTTTTGCTTCCACAACTTTGTGGCCTCTCTTCAATAAGATGAAACTTCAATCTTCATCGAGCCAAAAAGCTTATCAATTGAATGATCAACATAATCTGATTTATGATGTGAGTATGTTCATTAACTGGGCTACCAGTTCAGAATAGAGAGCGATAGTAGTTTTTATGGATAGAAAGTTTTCATCTCTCGATACTTACCCTTAAGAAGAAGGCCTTGCTTCATGGAATCATATTGTTTAGGTTGACAATCCTCTAATGTTTTTGGCGATCCACTTTGATGATCCTCATTATCATCAAAGGATTCACAATGGTCAGGATGGACAGCTCTTAGAGGAGATCCTCTTTCACAAGAGATTTTTCTGTGTAAATAGCATGATATGAGCGACATTAAGGAATAGGAAAAGTGAGATAGAGAAAGAGAAAGAGAGGAAAATCAAGATTTGATTTCATACTCTTAGCAGAGCTGTTTTCTGGAGAATATTTGCACAGATAACACAAGAACAGATAGCAAATTCACGATTAAATTTTATGAAGAATAAGATTAATCCTTTTATTGTTTCCTCACAATGGGAGGCATTTACTGACCTGATGTGACAATGTGAATCATAAAGTCTTCCATCAGAGCCACACACTTTATGCTTATGTATTGGACAACTTTTGGTTACTGGACATGAGAACTTATGTAACCTTGCCTAGGAGATAATGTGATCAAGAATAAGAATACATTTGAAATGGGATTATGAGAGAAAATAGCTTGTTCTGACAGTGTACATTATTGAGGCGAAAAATCTTATGCAATTCTAACAATGTATAAGAAAAAACCTTTAGAATACTAGATTGATGGGTGAAGGTGTATATTAGGGAGTATTCAAGGTGTTCATGAGATGATCATTTGCAGAATATCGTTTTTCGTGCATCGAATATGAATTCATTCAAGAATCTGGCGAACATACATCCCCTTCAAAACTTATATTTGAGGTATGAGTTTTAGAACTTATCATGAATTCTGAATACAACTAAAGACCCTAGAAAGCTGAAATTGCATCACACTGTGAGGGAATACAATTCAAACAAATTCGAAAATTTGAAAAAAAGGTTCTCTTAGTATCAACACAGCTGATTGAATATGATCTCTCTTGTTGTCCAATAGACTGCCAGTTGACAAGCAAAAAACACGAGAAAGACTTTCTCGGAATGCAATCAAGTAAAAACAATGCTTACCTCGGCAAGTAAAATGGAGGATGAAAAAAGTAACACAATGGTCAATAAGACGACTACTATTTGCATGATGCAACACTATCAAAGTGGAAGCAATCGGTGGCAATCAGATGAAATCATCTCAATCATTGTGTGTCCACATTTTACTCTCCTCTTTCACTCGATCAACGCCTCTGGATGATTGGCGCGATGCTCTATTGCAGCTTCCAGATACTCTCTCACTTTCAATTGATCCTCTTCAGATTTTGTGTTCAGTTTGGTGGTTTGCGCCGCGAGAGGTTTCACCAAGAAAATAAAGGCTCCACAAAAATGATCGATAAGAAGGACATGCTTTGAATGGAAAGAGAGTGAAAGAGAGAATTCTGATAACAGTTCATGAATCGCATGCTCGAAATTCTACTAGGCTCAATGCCTTGAGTGTAGCACTCCTTTAGCAGAATTCATGAGCTCATTTGGCTCTCTCTTTCTCTTTCTTTCTTTCTTTCATGCTCTTTCTCTCTCTCTCTCGCTCTCTCTTTCTCTCGCTTTTGTAAATCTCAGAATAAAAATGCTCTTATCGTTGATTTTTCGCACTCCGAATGATTGTTCTCGGGAGGAGAATAATTCATGTCATCATAAATCATGGGGATTATAATGACCAGGTTATTCGTTTTGAATTAATGTTGCTGATACAAATCAAAATGTTCCCAAAAGCTGTTGTCCTGTTTAGAATGCATGCGAAAAAGAGGCTCAATTGAGAATGATACAAGCTTATATGAGTTCATTAATTGCAATTTCCGATGAGCTTCAATCGTTAAGAGAATTTGACCAATTTAATTATTGAATGAAATAGAATAAGAGATGATAAAGATAGATGAAAATAGCTTTTGAATGCTAATCCACTTGATGAGCTAATATTACAAAGATCATCTGAGCAACAATCACGACAATGATTTATTTTGAGTCTTTCACCTGAAAATTGAGGAAAGAAAAATATCAGTTTCAATGGCATATATTCGTGCTATATCATAAAAATATATTAAATCAAAATTCTTACTCAGAATGATGCACTTTGGCACACAATCTTGCATACATTTGCGTTCGAGAGACCAAAAAACTGTTCCCAAATGATCTGGAGTCTCATGCTCAACCTTAATAACTGCACAGTACTTTTCGTCTGAGCCACATTCTTTAACAAATCTATTCGGTTCGCTTGTCGAATTAATCGAGGTAACATTCAAACATTCTGGTTCTAGTAGGGATAAGCACGTATAACAGGAAAGTTTCGAAGCGTTTTTGGGTTCTGGTGTATCCACTGAAACAGTCACGGAATCCTCACTGTTATGATAACCTGAACAATTTAGATTCATGAATTTGTGAGCATTTATTTGATCAAGGTAACAGAATTCGATTTCTCATCTACTTACCTTCGATTGATAAACATAGACAGAGCACAAAAAACCAAGTGATCATTACTCAATCGAAAAAATTAAGGAATAAAAACCGCTTACTTCATGGGACATCAAGATAAACAAATCTCGAATATTTCGATTTAACAAGGAACGCATTGAGCATGAATCGATCGGCTCCAATTTATGCTCATGAACTCTGAAAAGAAACTCTCTGTTAAGAATAACTGTTCTGTAAGGCTGATGATTGGCAGGACGGAGGAGTAGAGGTTCAATGATTTAATGAGATCCTTTAAAATATTGAAAGTGTGGAGAATTAACTCTCGTTTTGCCAATCAATTGGTTCCAGGCTGTTGACTTTGATTTTTAGTATAAGTCAGGCTTCACACTCTAGCTTAGAGTAGGTTCGTATCACGGATCTGGTACTCCAATCGATTGGACACCAAGCTAACTAACTAATTCGCGCTCGCAATTACTGCTTCTCAGCCAGCAATCAGCCCTCAAAACTATGGACTCTCCACGAAAGCTGATTCACTTTCTTGAAGTGAATCAGAAAAACACAAACAAAATCCTTTGAACGATACAAGAGATTTATTAAACAAAAGAAACTCATGGAAACAGACTTGGCTTAATTCTGGATCTAGCCCCCTTCCCATTTGAAAACACAGATAAAAACTAAGTAGTTAAGAAGTAATGAGTGGTAGGGGCTTGAATAGTCTAGTTCATCACCTTTCAAGGTGAGAGAAAGTTGATAGAAAAGAAGCTATTTTCTAGAGACCAATTCATTGGTCGAGTCTAACCAATGATCTTCAAATCTGAGCGTACGAGGATTCATTCCCAGATAATAGCTAAGATAGCCCAATTCATTGGGAAAAGAGGAGAAGATGATGAGAAGACAATAATCAGGGAAGGTTTTATGGACTTGCCCTGGCAAACTTAACCTTATTGTACACAGTTTTTTTATCTATTCGGTGCTTGAATGATGAATACATGTATTCGCCATCAAGCTGAGTAATAGTCATGACGATAATTCTAAGTTACATTGAATTCTTAAAGCTCTAATCTCCAATTCGGAGTTGCAACAAGAATTTTAATGCTTAAAAATACACATGAGCTTGATTGATTTAATCCAAAAAGAATCTCCATTGCAAGAATCATGAGACAATTGACTTTTCTTCACTCATAACAAATTCCTACTACAAAAAATAAATGTTAAAATTTCGATGAATTTACTGACATCTGAAGCTCTTTCTCTCTCCCAAGAGAACTTGAAAACTATTGGTGTTGTTGGAAAAGTCTTTCAGCATATGCAGATATGGATTTAACTTTGCCAATTTTATAATCTTTAACAATCTTTTGGAAATAAGTGGATCCCGTTGATTGAATGCTAGCCTCTGATGGTGATTTAGTAGGCATCAGTCCAGTTAAGACTTCTTTTTCTGGAATTTTCTTGTTGAGGTTTCCAAATATTGCAGTATCATTCTTAATTTCTCTTTTATCAGGTTTGAATAGCCCAAAATTGATCAAATAAATTGTTATCATCAGCATAGTGGTTAATAGCTGTCCAATAATACTTGCATATGTCCATTGATCAATACTGGCCGCTTCATACTGGGAAGTTTCAAAAAATGAATACGCTGCCATTGCGAAAGCGTCCAGAAACCATATCACAGACCAGGACATGTCGAAATTGGCGAGTTCCGAACCTGAGAAGGGGTACAGAGATTTTCTCAGATAACTTCGACTATAAATTAATATAAATGACATCAGTAAACTAACAGGTACAGCAATCACACCATTGGTGGTGGACTCTGTAATATCTTCTTTGGAAAAATCACCTGGACCAATTAGTGCAATAAGAGCCACAGTACTGGTATAAAAAAGTCCCACAATTGTGAAGTGACAAAAACTGAATAGTGCTGGGCTTAACCAAATATCGTCTTCATCAGCTTTAATACTTTTCAATGGTACAATTTGATCTACTTCGTTAGAATCTTGAAGAGACTCTACACGCATACCGACGATTGCTCTGAGTGCCAAGCCGTACGTTTGGGAACGAACATCAATATCATACACAATTATGGAACTATTTGGAATCCGACAGGTATGAGAAGCCTGGATGAAGTTGAAACCCGATATTTTTTGGGCCCTAGACCAATAGAATTGTACCATTTTTACATCTGGTAAATTGGAAAATCGATCGGTATGGCTATAATTAGGTAGCCATTTGGGTGGAATAATTATTGATCCTACTTTCTTCTTTTTCTCATCTAATATGTGAAATTTTAGCTGAGTCGACTTGTGATCATAGTTATTGGTACAATTGCCCGTTCGAATACGTATGAGATAATTGCTCTGTCCAAAACAGTAGAGTGGCTTTTTTGATTCTTCATCCCATAAAGTAGGTGGTCCTTTTCGGCCGAAAAGAAAGCACCAAAAGAAGGTCCCAAGTACAATATTTATACCCCAAAGTTGTAGAATAGATATTAATGGAAGAGGATTACTGAACGGATCGCTTGAATCTGCTGATCCCGCAGCTGGAGAAGCTGCCAAAACTGTTTCCGCTGATGTTGAATCTGATACCGAAGCTGGTGTCGAAGTTGTGCTCATTCTGATCAAGAAGAGAAGTTAAATGCTAAATGATGAGCAATAATTTTCTCAGAACCAAGAGAAAGGTAAACGAAGAAAAAGTCTTGCGATAAAAATTCCATAGCACACATTTTAATTGATTTTTCTTGCCTGATTGAAGAATCCTTCGAAGTAAACAAATAGCTTAACAAATCAATACGATGAATATTTCTGATTGTTTTCATTTGTTAACTCTATTCATGAGCTGAATTCCGCCATTGATTGCTAAATTTATTCCATGAATAGTACCCAGACAAGGTTTGAAAGGAAACTTCCGGTGAACTACAGGTGTTTTAGCTTACTTGGCGATGAAAAAAGATCGCTCAGGTGAGAATTTTCGTATTCACCTCCAGGCTAGAAAAATTCTTTGCTCGACGATTGAATGGATGATTATGGCCTCAAAACTCGAAGAACTATTTCAAATTTTGTATGCATTCTTTTAGGGATGTTTCGAAAATTCTATAGCGAATAGAATTTCACAACTCTATTTGATTAAGTTGAGAACTTCTTGATAATAAGTCGTTAATGTCTGTTTCAGATCAAAAAACATTAGAAAATCGTAGAATTCCGACAAAAATCAATTAGACAAATTTTTCAGTAAAAAAATGAGATTCATTAAATAAATCGTAACTCCTCAGAAGTTGCATGGTAATCCATGATATTTTCGGATACTAATGATGCTGAACAGAGTTTTTTGTCATTCAAAACACATCGACACAGATAATCATCGAGTTGAGGAAGACAAATGGTATTATTAGGACATGGACTCTTATGTCCACATGGAAGACCTCGATATTCGTCCAAATTATGAATTTCTATTGCTCTTTTTAACAGATCATCTACTACTTCACCATTGATAACAATTCTTTGGATTGCACCACTCATACCGAGCACTGGTCCAATATGCCGACTATAATTCAAGCCCTCAGGTATTCCTCCGATATACAGTGGTTGGTCAAGATTGAGTTCGTTGAGATCTCCCTAGAAAAAAAGGAAAAAAAAGAAAAAATTAGTAACTCTCTCAAAATTGCTTTCAGTAACCTCTTACCCAAGATTCACCGAATTGAACTGGCTCTTCATCCAACTGAAGAGTTCCTTTCTTTTGGAATCGAGTAAGCCGCAAACTGTGCCATTTATTGAGTGTTATTTTGTCTTTTGACCTTCAAATTTTCAGAAAAAAATATCAAATAGTCTAACTTTAATTAGACTGTATACATCATCAAAAACTTACATTATCGATGCGTATCCACTTTTGGAGGAATGAAAAGAGAAATTAAGTCAAATTAGAACTCGATGAGAAGGACAGAGGAAAATGCTTACATGATGCTGGGTATTGTACTTCCCAAATTGTAAGAAAATTTAATATGACGATCAACAATATTGACAGCTAGAAAATCTCCTCGATCTTTTGGCAAATTTTGGCCACTATACAGAATTAAACCATTCTCATCTCGAGAAAGGAACCAAACTTCCAAAACGAAAGCTTGAGCTATGTTTTGTGGTGTTGGAAGAGCTAAATAAGATGAACCTATGAATGCTGTGATCAAATTTGATGTTTCTCGAGGCACTATCCAAATGAGAGGAACAAAAAAAAGAATATTTTTCATCAGTCAAATGGAATGTATACATAGAAATTTGAATGTATAAATATTCGATGAACTCACTTTTTGAGCAAATTTTTCCATTCTTTCCATGTGAACAGAGGCACGAAAATCCGCCAAAAGGAAGAAGAGTGCAGATTGTACCTCGAATACACGGGTTCGCTTGAATACACACTTCATCTTTGATTTCACAGTTTTGTCCTGTAAATCCTTTAGGGCATACACATTTGAAGGTGTTGAAATTTGAATCAGATCCAGGAGCGCAAGTTCCACCATTTTCACACTTATTTTGACTACACGGTGCTTCTTGACAATCTTGAACATTGTGAATTTTGAGTATACTTTTCGATTCAGGATATGAGAAATCAGTATCTATTCCTCCAATCCCTAATCGATGTATACAGCCAACAAATCCTTGTCGAACCCCAACATTATCGTAAATTTTTAAACTTTTCGATGGAATCGATCCAATGAACAAATTTTCAGCCAAATCTAAACTTTTCAATTCTCCTTCACTAAATCCGGACACATCTGGTTGACCATCTACCGTTAGAATTCCTTCCTTAAGGTAGCGTTTAGCAACTATTTTAATTATTTGTCCGAGAAGAATTTTCTTACTCGATATCAGCTTAACTTTACCAGATCCTAAATCATAACGAAACTCCACAAAACCTGGAGCCAAGAAAAACATTCGAAATTTATTAACTGCTTAGAATAAAGATTCTTTGTGATCATGGTGCTTTAATTTACCTTTTTTCAATGATATTGAAACAAAATCACCATCACCGGTTGCAGTTTGACCATTATACAGGATAACTCCTGAGTCTGAGTGGGCAACAAGTTCCAATTCAATTGATAATTTTGTGTGGGCTTGCAGTCTGGGTATTTCGATGTATGAATTACCCATGAATGCTGGTACTTTGATCACTCTTTGAGAAATAATTGGTGGTGCAGTTGTGGTTCTAACACTTGTAGGATCAGAATAGCTTAGTGTCAGCTCGATGGCTGGTGTTTCTCGGGAACTTTGCTGTGATGTTTTGTACATTGTTGATCGTCTAACGGGACCTTGAGTAACGGCATTTTCATCGAATTTTGCCGATGGGGGCCGGCTTGCAGATATTCTACATTGGCCCCGATGAACCATGGACAGTTTTCGCTGCATTCTACAAGCGAAAAATTTCATCTGACATTCCGATAGATATGTATTCCCATCTGAAGCGCAAATCACTTCTGATGTTGACACAAGAGTGCTGGCATTGAGATCCATCATGGAACACCTCATATTGCATACACATTGTATTCCTTTTTCAGGGTTGTCTACACAAGTGGCACCATAGCGGCATTTCATATCGCTACATGAGCCAGAATAGTAACGAGTAAGAGAAACTGATGAAAAAAAAAATCGTATAAATTAGAACAAAGTACTTTTTCAATTCGAAAAACTTTCTACCAACCGTGAATACATCCTTGAGAATCGAGTACTGTATCGTCTGGACACACATTACACTTCATTCCTTGTAAACCATGTTTGCACACACATCGGCCAGTCATTTGTTCCTATTGAAATTTCGTGAAAATTCATGATATAAACTTTTCAAGAAGTAATAAATCGAGAAAACTTACACAATCATCTCTCACTGAGCCATTCATATTACATGAGCAAGCTATTTTGTGATAAAATTTACAGAAAGATCGAAATTTTAGTGGTATTTCTGAAAAAAATATCTTCTCTACTTACGAATACAGCCACTATTCCCTTCCGAAATTTTACTTAGTCCCCAAAATCCGTGCTCACATCGATCGCATTGCAATCCTCCTGAAACAAAATAATTAGAATTTGTAACTTTTCAAATTTATACCATCACTGGAATGAATGTTCGAATTTTCTTACCGACTCCAACTTTACAATGGCATTGTCTACTGACAGGATCACAAGTTGCCGAATATGATCCAATCTTATTACAATTGCAAACACTTGGACATCCTGCGTGTTCAGGTCCTTGAGCCACAGTCACACCGTCTGGACAGCAACCGAATTGTGATTCTGAGCAACTTCGAATTATTTTCTCTTCTCGACAGCATTTGGCAAAATGTGAGCTCCGATGACAATAACTTTTTCGTGGACATTGTTTGGCATTCAGCTCATCACCACACGAATAATCTCGACCAGTGGCTGGATCGATCAGAGGTGATTCACCGTTACACGGCAGTAGTTTACTATCTTCACACAATTGATTTATGGCTGGTTGTATTTCTTGCTGTCTTCGGCAGGCTTCCTCTTGCAATTTGCATTCATTTTCATATAATCTGCCATCACTACCACACACAGCCTCATCAGCCGAGCCACCCGATGGACAATGGTATGAGCAAATACAATGAGGAATATTTTCCACATCATAATCACAGACTCCACCGAATCGGCAAGTGTTTGGATCACATTTCTTTATATACCCAATACCAGAGCCAATCACTGATTGAAAAATAGTTTGCTTCAGTTTGTTTCGTTGGAGAGGTGAATAGAAAAGAATATGCAAAATAAACTCACCCGTTTCGGGTGCTTTTTTTCCTGGACATTCACCATAGAAAACAATTTCAAGCTCAATATTACTTTGACATGAGTTCACCCGCATTTGACATTCGTTGACATAGGTATTTCCATCAGAGGCGCATATTGGCTCATAGGTCATGGGACATTCTGTTGGACATACACATTTACCCAGCTCACATCGAGCACCATACTTGCAATGAACATTGAAACAGGCATCACATGGACCTCTTGAATCTATTGTGATGTCCTCTTTTTTGAGACATGATGCCAATCTAAGCTCGCATTCATTTGGATACGTGAGCTTGTCCGAACCACACACAGGTGATTTAATCTACGGATAAAATAGGAGGAGAAAAATTTTGTAAGTTCTGGTCTATCAAAAATTTTCTTTCTTACATTAGGACAACTGCTTGGACATGTACATTGTCCAACTCCATCACTTGGGTCAACTCGACAAACAGAATTGTGCTTGCATTCAACACCTTGACATCCATCTGGAACAATCGTATTATTGAAGAAAATCTCTAGAATTTGAAAGATTGTGTTAAAAAACAATCAAAACTCACCACACTGTCCTTCTGATACAACTTTGATCACTTTCTGTTGTTCGCAAGATTCTCGCCTCAATTTGCATTCGTTGTGATGAGAAATATTGTCAGATCCACAAACTGGCTTGTATTCCTCTGTACAGGATTGACATTCACATGAAGGCTGAGAGTCTGGAGGTCTAACAACACAGACAGCTCCAAATTCACAATTAAAACCATTACATGCCCCATCTTCTCCACACAATCCACGATACATCATGGTGATATTTTTGTGCTCCACACATGCTTGATATCTGAGATCACATTCCGAATCGTAAGTTTTACCATCAGAACCACAGACAGGCTTCATTATTTGAGGACATTCTGATGGACATACACAACTTGCGATTCCATATCGATCTATCTCACATTCCTGATTGATGGAACATTTGAGGCTATCGCAAGGATTGGACCCTGGAAAAATTACAATCAAAATTGAAATCATTCGATAAACTATGAATAGCCTACAAACCTCTGCCTTGTCCGCATTCACCGTTATAAAGAATTCTGAGACTTTTTCGTGCTTTACAGCCTTCAACTCGAAGAATACATTCGTTGGTGTACGTTTTACCGTCGGAACCACACACTGGTTTGAAATCTTGGGGACACAAGGCATTGCATCGACAGATGGGATTTCGATTCTCATCAAGTTGACAAACTTGAGATGAAGGACACTGAACCCCATCACATGGATCTTTATGGATAGGAAGAGTTTAAAATTTTTATTAGAAATTAACAGTAAATGATCAAATGATAAAATAGTACTCACCACACTTGCCATGGAATTTTATGTTAATTTCTTTGTTAAGCTCACAACTTCGTTTCCTCACTTCACATTCATTTGGATAATCTCTTCCGTCACTTCCACACACCGGTCGAGAGCCAACAGAATCACCATAATTGTAACACTTTTTTGGACAAACACATTCCGCTTTTCGACCATCTTTACTGCGCTTGCATGATGATCCAAATGTACAAGATAATTTATTGCATGGATCATCTTCCGGATTCGCTAATTGAAAGCAAGCTGAGAGAAAAACAATAGAATTAATCCCACTGTGATTTCGAATATTGCTTGAGAGCGAATTATCAGTTTACTTTTCTGATTGTCGAGAGTGTTTTGTTCACATTCTCCTTTGATTATTTTCCGGACAAATTAATGAGCATATTCTGTTTTCCTCTATTTCCGATTGTGATCAAAAACTTTTTTCTCTCTTTTCTCTCAGCAATCTGAGGGGCAATTTAAGTGTCAATGACAAATCTCTGACTAGGCTTGGAAAACCTTTGTTCTTTTTCTAGAAGAATCATGATTAATCGACAAAAGCTAACACAAAATCATAAATGATCTTATAGTCACATCACTAATCCAATCTATCAAATTAATGGTTACATGCGTAAGAGAAGTTGATCAAGTGATTTGATTGATTCCAGTGGAACTTTTGCAACAGATTGGTACATTTCGGAGAAAAATATCAGTTTTAGCATTAACTGTCATAATATTTAGAAAAGCAATCTGATTTCATTCCCAGAATGAACTTCCAATTCATTTGTCTGCTATTGGTTCAACATTTTCTCTTCGCATTTGCAAATGGTAAGTGACCACTAAGTTAATTTGTCTCCATCGATGAACTTCTTTTTCTTCCAGTCAGAAATCATAATCACAATCACAATCACAACCATAATCACAACAGAAATGGGATGAGAAGAACGTCTACTCCAAACTATGCTCCACGAAATTATGCAAGTGGTGGTGGTGCAAGAAGTACTGATTATCGACAAAGATCCCAGCAAGACAAGCCCAGTTATCTTCTTCCACCGACATCAATTTCTCTACCATTCTTTTCGATGAGCATGGGAGGTGCAACACCTCTTCCACCACCTCCAATTTTGGCATTTGACAGGACATCTTCTTCTGGTACCTCGGCAAGTTCTTCCTCTGGTTCTCCTTCCGCCTCCTTATCTCTACCAGGAGTTTCAGTACAAGTTGGCCAATCTAGTCAGCCTAGTCAATCTAATCAACAGCAATCAGATGGAAACTCTGCCAGGTCTCCAGCAGAATACTTTTTAAGTGCGTAATTTTTAGAAATTGTTCATTTTTGAATTTGATTGTCTACTAAGAGCTTATAGAATTTATTTTCTTTGTTCTCAGAACCTCTCAGGAAATTAAATCGAGTGGTGGCAAAGGCTGGTGAAAAGGTAATCACTCCGATTGTGGCTACTAATCAATTTACTGGTAAAATAATTGAGAAAGTTGTACCAGCAATCGATGCTGCTCGATCCACCAATACTGTGTCAGCATCTGATCTAAGACCGTGAAGAATAGGAGCTCTCTCTGTTATCCTTGTAATTTCTTAACGGAAGTTACCACTAATTAACATAAAGGTTATTTTTGAATCTTGATTTTGAATGGTTTACTAGCAAAATTTTTTCGAGGAAATACGATGGGTTTGATTTCGTGATCGAGAAAATGTCGAATAGATTTTCTTTAGAAGGATTCTGATAGAAAAAGAATTTTACTTACTTTTTGGTAGTGAATCTTGGCGCAAGCAATCACATTGAGTCGATGATTCGATTTTCAAATTATCATCGATGAAGGAAGAAACTACTGGAATGTCTGATTGAGTCTGAAAAATTTTTGGGAAGAAAAAATCCAGAATTTTATCATTACAATTGATTTTCAATAGAACCTCCACCTATTAGATTTAGAATCTAAAAATGAATGCTTACCGAAACATAGTAAAATGGATTGATGATAATAATAATCAAGATGGAATGCAGATGCAAAAATTTCAGCATATCGGTGCACTTTGGTCACTCAGTCTTGGGATTCATCGATAGAGGCTCATCATTTCACAATTTTTTCTATGACCGGTTAATTTTTGAACATAAAAATATACTAATAAATGATGGAAAAATTCAGTTATTAGAAGTACATAATACTCAAAATAATTCTCGAATCGCATGCTCCATAGTTCTGATCTAGAACTTCGAACTTAACTACAGCCATTTGATGGACTGTGTGTGTCAAGTCTATCAGAATTTTGGCAACTATCAGCGCTTATCAATTTGAATATTCATTGAAGCCTCATCCCTTGGAATTTTAGCAATCATCTTGGAAAAATTAATTTTCGAGAAAAAATATTCCAATTTTCTTAATTCTTTTCAAT
Source organism: Brevipalpus yothersi (assembly GCA_003956705.1). NCBI lineage: Eukaryota > Metazoa > Arthropoda > Arachnida > Trombidiformes > Tenuipalpidae > Brevipalpus > Brevipalpus yothersi. The sequence goes on from QZCP01000190.1 coordinate 146,676, forward strand.
CTGAATTAATCGTCAAGCTCATATCATCACACACATAGCAGCACAGTCTATGAGCCTTTATCCATGCAAGTGTGCAGCTCTCTATGAATTGATGATTAAATAAGATCAGATGTTGATGTTTATAATCACATCAAATTGATTGGAAGGAGAAGTGTGGTCATCATCATCTTGCTTGATTACCGGTGTATATTTATTGTGAGTGTTTGTTAATTATTTTGGATCATTGTAGGAATCATGGCCATGTCAGAGTTTGATAAGAAAAAGCTGATAGCTGTTATTGGTGATGAGGTAAGTCTTGCAATTTGACTATTGTTTATGTGAGACTATTTTTCATAATGGTTGAGATTGAACATCATTGATGGGTGTATATTTTCTTCTCTTTTGGACATTGTAATGGTCAATCTGTTTCACTCTTCTATTTTTTGTATCCTTTATCCAGGACACTTGTGTTGGCTTTCTTTTGGGTGGAATTGGTGAGGTTAAACGGGACAAAAATCCTCCTCTCAATTTTAAAGTGTTTGGACGAGATAGTATCACTTCCGAAATTGAGGAATGCTTTCGAGCCCTTGTCAAACGAAATGACATAGCCATCATATTGATTAATCAAAATCTTGCTGAGAGAATAAGACATTTAATTGATAATCATCATGAGCCAATTCCAGCTGTTTTAGAGATTCCATCTAAGGATAATCCTTATGACCCGAGCAAAGATTCGATCATGAAGCGTGCTAAGGGTGTTATTGGTGGTGATTATTAATGCTTAGTTTTTACGTATTTGGTCACCACAAATCTTGTGATTATAAATGTTCAAGAAGTGTTTACAAGAAAAACGAAAGGGAAGGCAAAGACAAAAAAATTAAGTAATTGTGAGATGCATTCCCACCGAGCAGCATTCCTTGAAGTAACCTGAATGTTGGTTCAATTGGCAGGAATATTGCTCTGCTGATGTTATTGTAATCAAGTGTTAAGATTGCGTGAGCTAGTCAAAACGGCCAATGGTACCATATACTTTCACCCATGGCTGCTATTTGTTTGTTATTTTAATCAAGTGGGTTTTTGGGATTTTTTTCCCTTCTCAATGTATCAAGTTTTCTGATTAATAATCTTGCTCATACATATACAGCTTTACATTTATACTTATCACATGATCAAAATTCTTCTCTTATCTATGTTTTTTTCATCTGCTTTCTTCTACATTTAAGATTGTTCACTGGAGTATCGGTATTGTTCGAGTGCGAAAGAAATTCCAAGCAAGAGTTAGAACACAATTCTGATCTATTCGAGGAAAATGGTCTTTCATGTTTCCTTGCATGCATATGAAAGCATTCCATTTCAACAACTTCATCACAAGCCAAGTATTCAAGCGTGAATGATGAGAAAAAAAATCTACATGTTATTAATTTATCCTTTTGTAGTTTCCCTTTGTGAATTAGTTCACAAGAATGTGTCGATATTTTTCTCAAACGAATTGGAAGAGAAATCATGTTTTCTTTCTCTCTCTCTCTTCTTCCAATCAAGAGAAATTGCAATTTTCTTGTCCCTCCATCAAAATCAGAAGGTGGTCCTTTTTTCTCTCTCTCCCTCCTCTTTCTTCTCCCGCTTCTTCAGGCAAAAAAGAGTCTTGTTTATCAAGCCAGTCTTTCGGCAAGACTCTTACCTTAGTGAGAGTCTTATACTTGATTGGTGAAGGTAACCGAATGAGGAAAAATTTACTCTCTCTCTCTCTCTCTTTCCACTAATGGACCTTGCTCCATCAACATCGTGAATATTATCAATTGACTAGGAATACTGCTTCATCTGAGAAAAGGGACTCTCACTGACGTACGGGATTCTTGTGTACTTACTTACTTCTTCACCATTGGCCTATCTTACTAGGAGCTACAGATCTAGAACTCTCCTCCTGGACTTTTTCGTCCACTAAACTAACTTGTGAGTGACGTTTAATACTGGTTTTCTTTCGGTCTAAACTTTCTTCCTCTCTCATCTCTCTTTTTCTCTCTGGTGAGTGTCTCATCATTTATCGCCACTTGTTCTCTCATCATTCTCCAGATTATTGACCATGGTTTGTGTCGGTGTACAAAATTTAGGAACTACTACTACTACTACTTGTGAGCCAAGTAAGGAATAGTGTTCGGTTTTGTTCGGCTGGAAATTGTGTTCATTTTCTGAGTGTTTTGTGAGTGTGTGTAAGTTATACCAAGTGATACCGCCGTAAACTTGAACTTGTTATTTAAAAAGTTCTTAATTAGTAATCTGGTCAGCTGTTCGTAACTCCAGTCATACAAGATCCGAAAATAACTTTCACCAAGTGACCCACCAAGAAGGGATGGAATCTTGATTTTAATCTCAACATTTTCACATCTCCATCCATCATATACATACACTTACTCTCGCTCTCTCCATCTCACCTCATTATTTTCTGAACGTCCTAGTGACCTAAAGTGTTTATAGCACTGTTTTTTTTCAAATACACACCAAAAAATGGGAAGAAAATTCGCTTTCGCAGCTCTTGGAGTTTTTGTTGCCATTCTTCTAGTTGTACTTCTTGTTGCCAAATCTGGCTCTGAAAATAAGAAAATCAGTAAGTTATCGGCCAATTTCATACAGTTATATTATCAAATTTCGATGTTGGTCGGGTGAATTTTTCTCCGCGATCAATATAAACTGATAATCATAGACAAATCCGATGGAAAAGTTTATCAAAATTTTTTTTAAGTCGTTGAGAAATAGAATGAAAAACATGTGAAGCATTGAGGGTCCATGAAAACGATTTCATGTGAAGAGGAAAGAGTAGAGACCTTCACTACTCTCAGGCCGCCGGCGATGGTTGATTTAAGTTTATGGATTTCCTCAAGACAGTCGAGAGAGAAAAATATTTAGATTCTTCTCGATAACTACAATCCTAACCAATATCATTATCAATGTCCCTTCAATATGTTGATACTTCCCACTTGTCTGTCATGGATGATATATAATTTATCGGCAGAATGGTCACCATTGTCCAATCTTTTCTGGAAGAATATTCAGATTTTTTCGGCATATCAAAAATTTGAGAAAATTTAACCATTTCGACATGTTACTCACGATACCAATCTACCTTTTTTTTACAGGTTTGTGTCGCTCAGAAGGATGTAAAGTGACCGGTATGTTGACCATCTTTTCACTTTTGATCGTTTCCTCATCTCTTCCTCTCACTATCCATTCTTCTTCTTCTTTTCTCGATGAGCAACAACCAAAATCTTTTCTTACATCAATGAAAGAGGCAGTTGTGTATGTTGTGTGCATGGAGAAAGTGATAGAGAGAAGCACGAAGCAGCCTCAATCATTCCATCTCGTTAAACCATACAATTTGACTGGTCAATTTACACCACAATCATCGTGAAGATTGTTGTTCACATTCTCTCTCTCTTTTTTCTTCTACTCTGTCTAATCGTCAGACCATCCAATCACTTTCGATTTCACTTCTCATACTGCGACAGTGATTAAGTTAACCCCTATTTTTTCAACACCAATCTTCATGCAATTCAATGATGGCCAAATTTTCCTCTTTCTTGCGAAACTTTTTTTTCGCTTTCACCATGAATCGTTGATCAAAATCTTCCATTTAAACGGCTTAATTTTTACATTGGAGTTTCCTCTCTCTCTCTCTCTCTCTCTCTCTCTTTCTCTTTTTTTTTCTTTCTCTCTCTTCTCTTGTACTCTATTCTGCTCTTCAATAGTATATTGGAATATTATTCAAATTGCTTGCCTACTGACACTTCTGTTATCTGGATATACTGTATTTAGAACATTTCAGAGATAACCTTCCCATGAGAACTTCATAATATCAATAAGTTCTTGAATATGCATGACTTTTTCCAACATAAGATATATTTATTTTCATTTCTCGGCTCCAAGGGTTACAGTCATTCAAAGTAATTTTTGAAAAGTTTATCGATTTATTCTTGACAAATTTCTTGGTCATCTCATAATTTGAATCAGTCTTTGGTGATTTTCATTTTGTCAATTAGTAAGCTACTCTAGCTTTTTTGTGTTGATATTCGCTAATCCAGGGTAAAAATTAGATTTTGCATGGCTAATTTTTGTTGGCTCCTGGTGAAATCAGCAGTATTTATAAAAAAAATGAGTGAATTTCAGTATCCAAGGACACTGAAGAGGTGACATGAACCTCACGAAAATTATTCTATTCACATTTCGACTTTCATTACTGACATGTTAAGTATATTTTTCATGAAACGATTGAACCGGAAAGTGATCACAATTTCTTCCAAGTTGACTTGATTTGCAATTGATCAGCTCAGCAAATGTAGCTCAGAAGCTGGAACCATTCTATCAGGTTCGCTTTCAAGAGTGTGTATGTAAAGCTTTGAGAGACTCATATTGGCATTCGAGGGTGGTTTTGACATGTTTACCTTTCGGAGGACACTTAAGGAGAGACAATCAGCATGGTAGCTTCATGTTGTATTGATAAAAACCTGGGTATGATCTCTTTCAAATAGATACCATTCCTTTGCTTCATGATTACTCAGTTATACAGATAATCCTGATGCATCTCCATGATATAGTAGCTCTTCTCTCTCTCTCTCTGTTTTTAGTTTTTTGTACATCAATAACAAGAAATGCTAATTACTTAGCTTTGAAAATCTTTTTAGACGATAATCATGCAATAGCTTAGTGGGAGTAGGATATATATCTTTAAATATAAAATTATATCACAAATCAATTGACATACTGTTCGTTACTTGATCGTTCGAGCCATTTTCATCTTTCGATAATGCATCAAATACACATCAATTTACTTCCGAAATATCATTTCTGATCAAAAAAGTTTTTTATAGCACAATATTCTGATGCACTTAATTTTTTCGATTTTTTCTTCCCAATTTTCCAATACGATTCCAGCACATTAAGTCTCTCTGATACTTATTTGATATTTGTTGTTGCTCAATACTATTTCAAGATTTGATTGAATGAAAAGATCAAACCGCTATAGATCTTATTTTATAGACACTAATTTTTTCATTCTGTTTCTCCAGGTGAAGCGATGGTCAGATTTTTGAGTAGAGACAATAATCCATGCACAAATTTTTATGAATATGCTTGTGGTAAATATATATTCCTGGACAAACCAAGGAATCATTCGGTTCTGGGAGAACTACAAGGAAATGTATTAAAGCAGATAAAATGTAAGTATCAATAAATTACCTGAAATGCTTTTTGTTTCCTCACTGTTTACTGTACCTCTGCATGACTAGCTACCTATATATTCATGATGATAGAAGTTGTGAGAAAGAGAGAGAAATTTTTTTAGAAACCTAAAGTGTCATTTGACCATGAAATTGGAAATTGACGTTGAAGGAGAATAAGAAACATTTTACCAACACTTTTCCTACTTTTGCTACTCCTTGATTACTTCAACTCCCGATAACTTCAGCCTTTATATATTTGCTGTCTTGTAATATGTTTATTATAATCGTCTCCAATAATTTCCCTTCCTTTGTTTCTTCAAGTACTTTATTGTTTCAACTAAGTTTCCATCATTCAACATCTCCATGCACTCCTCAGGACTCTTCAAATTTTTTTCTTAATCAAAACTTGAATCTCAAAGAAAACTTATCATGTTCGCTACAAACTTGATCAAAATCTTGAAGAATTTTTGCTATCAACATCGATACATTTGATACATTCATCAAGCTTCTTGCCCTGATACCATAGGCAAATCAGGATGAAAGAAGTTAATTTTCCAACATGACGATTGATCTGATATCCATCCAAGGATATGACTTTTCAAATACATATATGTATTTAGCTCACTATCTAGCCAGTTCTAGTCGATGAAACACTTTCAGTTTTTACTCTTTTTCAAGATTTTCCTAGCAAAATGAAACTAAAAATGGTCTCAGTCGAGATTTTTTATTTTCCCTCAGAAAAACTTATTAATTTGTCAAACTGATCAAGAAATGATGTCCTATGGTCATAAATAAGCTGTGGGTCGATTTCTCAGAGATAATTCAAAAACCTTTCCCTTTGGCCCAAACTCAAAGAATAGAGCTACTCTTAACCCAAACTCGAATTCAGGTTGATATGATAAGTTTTATTCACACACACTGAAATTGTTGAATTTCAAGGCTTTTTGAGCATCTCCAAACTCAAGCTAATCTTGTAATAAAATGGTTTATCAATATAAAACCCAAACCCTAAGGGATAGACATTTTTGTAAGCCATCATTTATCGCCTGTCTATCTATTACAGACTACTCAATCTTGATTTGTTCAGTGAAACTTGAATGATCCACTTTGAAAACTTATCATCATTATCATTCTAATTTTGGCTCCTCATATTCTCTCTTTTGCAGCTTTATTGAGCTCCAGTTTGGTCAGGAGTCCAGTGCCAGTACAACTTGCTTCAGCTTTTTACAAAAATTGTCTTGAAGCCGGTAAGTTTTTCCTTAGCTTCTGCGATAGAATTATGGGATTCATGGAAATTTGTACGATATTTCAGCTCCATATTATGCGGTCAAGTGGATCGAGGAAGAACTCCAAGACATTGGTCAATGGCCATTGGCAGCTGGTGAAGATGAAGAAATAACTGATGAATCTGGAGGGGGTGAGGATGCAGAGCCTGCAGCAACATGGGTTGATTCAGTTGTGAAAGCCAGATCTGATTGGAAAAAGAATTGGATCATCGGCGTTTATGTTGTGGTCAATCCGAAAAACAAATCAAAATATATCCTGAAGGTTAGTGACTTGTTTTATTTGAGTCGTCATCGAAAATGACTCTATGATACTTGACGTCATTATCAATGATCTTTTCTTTCTCTCTCTCTCTCTCTCTCTCTCTCTCTCTCTCTCTCTCTCTCTCTC
>QZCP01000190.1:153601-189170 GCA_003956705.1 Brevipalpus yothersi
TCTCTCTCTCTCTCTCTCTCTCTCTCTCTCTCTCTCTCTCTCTCTCTCTCTCTCTCTCTCTCTCTCTCTCTCTCTCTCTCTCTCTCTCTCTCTCGTGATGTATCTGTTTTTGTTCATTCGAATTTTTAATATTTTTCCAGGTCGATCTTCCTGAACCTGATCCATTTTGGGATAATTTGGTTGCTGATGAGAACTCCGCCAAAATGGAGGAAAAGATAGCTGAATATAAGGAAACAATCAAAACAACTGCTAATAAAATGGGAAGAAAGCGAGATGCAGTCGACAATGAACTCGTTGATAGTTTGGTTGAATTTGAGAAAAAATTGGCCTCAGCTAGAAAACAAGCCAAAGAGAAGAAGCAAGAAAAATTCATCACTCTTAAAGAACTTGCTGAGTCCAATTCAGAACAATTGGTTGGTATTCATGGCATAAGTTTTCTGACGAACAAACCAATTGATGATTTTTGTCTCTTCAGATCCCTTGGAAAAGAATAATAGTGGACATTTTCAATGCATCTGGAGTAGCAGTTCCGGAGAGCGAGCAAGTTTTCTATGACCACAATGAGTATTACACGCAATTGGAAGACATTTTCAAGAATATGAATTCAAGCACAAAGTGAGTAATTACAGTTAAATTGCCATACACTTAATGAGTGTCTCATCGCTTTTCCACTTTAGAATTGTCAACACCTATATTGGATGGAAATTTATTCAAACATTCGGTGGAGAATTGAATAGTCTTCCTTTGGACGAAAAAGTGCGAACTGATCATTGTCTGAACAAAACTTTCCAATATTATAGTCATGCTCTTAAAAGAATGTATATTGAAAAGTATTTTGAATCTGCCTCACGGATCAGAGCCGATTCTCTCATCAAGAGTATCAAAAAGTACATAGTCGACAATCCGAATACACTTTCATTGACCTCCAAAGATCGAGAGATGAGAACTCGTCTAAAAAAGAAGGTACGTATCTTGAGCACAAAACATAATCAGAATTCTGATAGTCGTCCTATACTTGGATTATAGTTGGAGTCAGTAACAACAGTGATCGCCTATGAAGATTGGATCTCGAAGCGAGAGATGGTCGAAGCATTTTATTCAGATATCACTGATTATGCTGATAGAAAATTCCTCGGAAATATAGTTGATGCCATCACTGGACAATCTTATAAAGAACTTAGAAAATTAAGACAAAGATTCCAGCCACCGATAAGCAATCCGTGAGTCCATGATTTTTCAAGCCTATCTACTTGAGATAGCTTTCAAGAGGATACTTCGAATAATTTCAATTTTATTTCGATTATTTCGATTTTAGAGATGTTCCTTCCGTCTTAAAACTCGATGCCTATTATGAACAGGATAGAAATCGATTGGGTAAGTTCATCGCTTACTACTCGATAGAGAAACGATATGTGTCCCCGATTTCTCCTTTTCTAAACTTTTCGATCTCTATGAAACTCTCTTCTAGTATACGCACCAGGATTTTTGCAGCCACCAATATTTTCTGTAGATGCTCCCCTACCGATCAATTATGGAGCTTTTGGTTCCTGGGCTGCTTGTGATCTCGTTTTCGCTTTCAATAAGAATGGTCAGTAGTTTGTACTGGTGTTTGAAAATCTGAGAATAAATTTATCTCTTCTATTTTCGATCTCGCAGGATCCGAGGTCGATGATAGGTCTGCGAAGAGAAAATGGTGGACCTCAAAGGCTGGAAGTTCATATTCTGAAAGTGTTCGCTGCTTTGACGAAGTCTATGATCCAATTATTGGATATAATAATCGATCTCTTGAAGAAGTTATAGCCACCGCAGAAGGCATGAGATTGTCATTCGAGGCCTTTTCTGATTTAGTAACCAAATCTCGTGATGTCAGAATCCCAAAACACGTTAAAAATCTATCACTAGAGCAAATATTTTTCGTTGCTTTTGCTCAAGTATACTGTTCAAATGATAAGAGGGAACAGAAAGTAGTTAACACACTAATGGAAAAGTATCCACCATTCTTGGACGCATTTAAGTGCAAAAAATCTATCAAACTTAAGAAGTGTCGACTTTAGGTGACCAGTTGATGAGCTATGAGAATTGAATTCAACTTTCTCTATTTAACTTCTTCATAATTCATAAAACTAGAAGCCATCTCCAACTCTTTTGATTCGAAATTTTTTCGTTTTTGCTTTATTCTAATCATCATTTATCTTTTATATCATTGCATCAGCCATCTTCATAGTTGTTTTCAAAAATTCAAAAATTGTTTGATCATTAAAATCAAATTCTTGAAGAATTTACATTTCATCGAAACTCAACTCTCTCTATTTTTTGGAGTCTTTCTCTCTCTCTCTTTTTTCTTTCTTCCGTTATTCGAGTTAAGTGAGCCCCAAACGTCATTGGTGACTATTTTTATGATTTCAAATTCCTTTCAATAATTGATCCAGATCCATGAGTAAAGGAAAATGATGGAACAAAATCCATAGGCAAAAGAGAGTGAAAGATAGCATGAAACAGAAAGTTCTTTGTGCTAATTAGGTTTCATATTTTTCGAGTCAATTTAATGATCTACGATCTTGTTTTCACACACATGTTTTCTAGACTTCACCCTACCAGAGGCTGTAGATGGTGCGAGAAGTTTTCAGATCACTCAACATGTAAGTATCTAACTCAACATAGTTGAGCCCAGTTTGCACTTTTCAATAACTTTTGATAACTTTTTAGTTTATTCAGCACTTTCATGTTCATTATCGTCTTTTTTGATCAGCACGAGATCATAATTCACCCAAAAATTCCATAGGAAACAATAGATGTCACTCAGCTAACAAGCATGCCTTGTTCGAACAAACGATCGTTTGAGCGGTCAAAATATTTCCAATCTCTAATTTTTCTCGACGAGACCCACGTTTTCAGCCATTTTGTATGATTTTTTAAGATCAAAATTATAAAGATACTTCAATTTTTTCATTACATCCACTTTGTTGATTGCTTTCAATTCAATTTTACGTGTCCAATTCAACTAGTTGTCACATCCATCTTCATTCCATTCTATGTTTTATTGGTGACCGGAGTTTCAATCGTTAACATGAATAATCGTGAGTAACCCTTTATATTACATTCTTTATGTTCCAATCATCTTTCTTACTGTCACTCTCCAGCCGTAAGAAAAAGTGAACGAGCCAACAAAGTAAGCAGCCACAATGAGTTGGATGATTCATTCCCCGACGAAGCAAGGAACACTGATCCAGCTTCCACCGTAAGTGATGATCTTTTGTATGGGTTGATCATAAATTCATTATGAAAATTTTTCCAGGAAACTCTCAGGCAAAAATTCATTACAAGAATTTTTCGTCAATGTGCAGATGCCATCTCCTATGGTCTCACCCCTCTCATTCAGAAAGTATACGGACTGAAAATTCAAAATTTGAAATTTTCCACTCGAAAACCACTGAAACGAACAGAATATCAGATGTATTCTTGGATCTTCGATGGTGAACTATCACCTGAAGTAGAGATGAGCACACAGAACCTGATGCCACGCTCTTGCACCCTAATTCTTAAATTTGTGGAAATACTTGACAGCGAAGCTATTCGCCAAAATAAAATTCTTCTGAGTAACACGTATAAGAAAATGTGTGAGCAGGAAAGAAGATCCAAGAATTCAGCAAAGAAACGAAAGAATGAGAAAGAGAAAGATGACTTTTCCTATCCACCTGAAGACATCGAGCTACCTATGATGGTAGTTTTCTATCAAACAAAAGCCCTCAGTCAACTGAACGGCTGTAATTGTTGCCATAGCTGGACAAAAAATTTGAGGGCTCCTCTCTCCTTCTTCCAGAAAGAGTTTATCACCAAAGACGAATTCGAGCAACATCTGGTTCAGGATACCCTAAGAGTAATCAACATTTCTATCCCACGTGCAATGGAGCGTACAGGCGATAGAGATGAAGATCTACCCCTTCAAACATATCAACTGACCCTTCTTCTGAATAATATCCAGAAATTCAAGAATCTTTTTTCTGCTACTGATCCGATGCCTGAACCACTAAAAGCGTTGGCAGAGAAAATTCAATCTTGCAATGCTTTAGGGAATCTTTTCCCGTGAATTTCGTATTGTGATGAGAAAAAGAGTGAGGAATGATCCAATTGTAACTGAGAAAAAATCATAGCCTCAATAGTTAAACTCATCAAGAACAACGGTGAGGCTGGCAAGTAACCTTGTGAACAAATTAAAGTATTTGCTAAACTTTACCACTCTGATAAACCTGAACTACATACTGTTCGTGAGTTTTTGTACAACATAAGTAACAAAAATGTAAAGGCTCTAAATCTCTCTGCAATTGGTGAAACTTCTAGCAAAGTGGACTTTTTTTACAGAAATCAAACAGGGAACATTTGATGGTGCTACAGATCTCTTGGAAGATCTATTTTTACCGAATGGAAATCTGTTAACTTACTTTCGCTGGGTCATTCTTAGGAAAAGCTTTTAAGGTGAAATTCTAAACCACAATTGAGATGTAATTGCGATGTTCCTGCTTCATCGTGGAACCCTTCAATATTGTTCATGCCATGACTGCCTCGATTGAGGAACATTCTGTCGACTTGAAGCTAGAGACTACTTCAGGAATATTTATGGGATAGTCAGTACTCTCTGAAACAACGATGGCATAGAAAATCTTGTGAAAAAAATATCCAGTTCGAAGAATCGCAGGAACTTTTCATTGAAAAAAATTATTTTATTTATTTAAGAGCTATCTTACTTTTCTGAAAGGTATGATCTTAGTTGTGGTTAATGCACACTCTTTTCGTGAACTAGCTCCCAAGTAGGGGATAGAGTAAGACCATAACCTTTCCTCCTCGACTACATTTAGTTTGGATAACAGTTTTTCAGAATATGATGGAACGACTGGTTGAAGAAGAATGGCATTAATTCTTATAACTTCCAAGGCAATATAGATAGCTGATGTTAGTGATGAACTGTTTGGATCCCTTTTCACCAAAATCCAAGGTTTGATCTCGTCAAAAAGTTTATTAGCAAGTCGAACAGGATGCATCATATCTGCCAAACCCCGTGAAAAGTTAGCACTCTCAAAATTTTCCTCAACTTTATTTTTCAAAGATGCCAGAGAATCAATGATCTCTGAGATGCCAGGTAGCGAAGAAAGCTCGAGATCTGATGGGGTAGCTGGGTATATTTGTTTAGTATTGATAGCTGGAGCAGTAGAACGTAGAAGTAGATTTCCCAGAGTATCGGCTAGTTCAGAATTCAAGAACCTTTTCATCTGTAGTGGACTAAAATCTAGAAAAAAAGAGGAATAACGTTGAATGATATGGAGCAAAGTTTTTCGCTCTATTCCTTACTTGCATCATGAGTAGGGACCGCTTGTCTAATAAAATAATACCGGACACCATCAATGGAAAATGGTTCTATGAGATCTAGAGGATTCACCACATTCCCTTTGCTTTTGGACATTTTAACATCATTCACAGTCCAATGTGAATGGCAGAGAATTGTTTTCGGAGGCTCTAAACCTGCAGCCATCAAGAATGCTGGCCAATAAATTGCATGAAAATTTATAATATCTTTTCCGATAACATGACAATCAGGAGGCCATATTCGAAGCTCATTAGGATAACCAGACACAGTGAGATAGTTGACCAAAGCATCCAGCCAAACATATATCTATCAAAAATTGAGAATTAAGATCAAAAAGCTTGGGTGATCTTTTAGAGATTCATACAATTTGTGAATCATCATCAGGAACGGGAATACCCCACTCTAATCGAGTCTTTGGTCTGGAGATTGAAAGGTCATCGAGTCCTTTGTCGATGACCGAAATGAGATATTCATGAAAGAAAGCTGGCTTGATTGATACTGAACGTGAAGCTAACCAATTTTTGAGATCACCAAGAACAGCGCTCAGTTTGAACATATAATTTTCTTCTCTTAACCATTCCAAAACATGACCAGTTTGTGAGAAAACTTTAACTCTCTTATCATTTACAATTTTTTCCTCTATATCATGCGGACCAACAAAAGTTTCATCAGGTACTGAGTACCAGCCTTCATAATAAGACTTGTAAATATAACCATTCTTGGACAAGGTATTCCAGAATTGTTGAACGGATTTTTTGTGAGATGGATCAGTTGTTCGTATAAAATGAGTGGGATTTATATCGAATGCTTCACAAAGATTAAGAAATTTGCCAGATATTTTATCACAAAAGTCAAGCGGTCTCATTTGGCAAGAATCAGCGGCTCTCTGAATCTAAATTGATATGATCATTTAGAACAAGTTCTACAATGATGACTGAATTGATCAAACCTTAAGTCCATGCTCATCAGTACCAGTGGAAAAAATGGATTCATTGCAACCTCGCAGTTTATGATAGCGATGAAGAACGTCAGCTAGCAATAAGGTGTGAAGATGTCCAATGTGAGGCTCTATGAAAGAAGAAATTTTCAATTAATACGCTGAAGAGAAAGCAAAAACAGTCATTAATCAAACCTCCGTTCACGTAAAAGATAGGAGTCGTTACAAAATACGAAGACTTTGGTAAGATTTTGCATAGCAATGAAATTGATAATCGCATATCTGTCGTTCTCAAGATTTTCTGGATATTTCACATAGGAACATGGATTTTAAAGATAAAAAACCCCATAAAACTCTAAGGATATCATTCACTAGAGCGATGTAAGTTTGATTGTGTTAGAAGTTCATAGGATTAGAAAAATTGGACAATTAGCCAGCTAAAACTCACTTTGAAAATATCAGACATTGTTTAAGAACGCAAAACGTGCTCTCAAGCTGCATGCTGTTTTCACGTGACATGAGCAGCTGCTCAGCGCTCAGAAAAGTTGGGACAAAGTTGGGACGAGCTGGATCTATTAATCGTTGGTCCAAATCATTTCACAGAATTCGTTCAGACTACAAAGTAGTTAGAGTGGGACAACATGGTCCAGCATGGTGAGAATTGCTTATAGCAGACTGTCTTATCGGATATCGGGCAATGTTCCATAATTCTTGTGGGTCTCGCATCACCCATTTTCAATAGAACTGGCCAAAGATTGGCTTTCAGTTGTGACTCATCTAATGATAATCAAAATTTCACCTGAATTTACCAATTTAATCCGATTGTTGGAAGAAATTCCTTTGGAAAAATCAAAGAGTGAGAAAATTAGCTTGGAATAATCAATCAAATGCTGAAACATTTTCCAGATGAATTTTTGACTTGCCGAAACGGTTCTGTTTTATTTGATTTGATTTGATGATAAAATTAGAAAATATAGGAAAACAAAATACATTTGAGTCTTCTCTCTTGTATGCGGGGAAATTTTCACCAGTTTATATGATTACGAGAAATATCTACAAAAAATTGCCCTGATTCAATGAAGCCTGGAGCTATAAACACCATAATTGGAAATGAATTGTCGTGTGATTTTTTCGATGGGAAAAAGGAAATTTTCATAATTTTACAAGAGAAAATTCATCGAATTTCCTCATCTATCGGGTACATCACAAGTAGAAGATTAGCAAGGCGTTTTGATTCGAAAAATGTAGAAGGATTGTACTCTTTTGATGATGGTGTATCATCAAGAGAGCAACGCCATCAGGACATGAAATGAGGTTGAATGTGATTTCAACTTTCACACGATAGTCAAGTTAACGACATTCAATGATGATAAGTGTCGACGAATAAGCACAACACTTTGTCTATCATGAACTATTCAGAGCACTTGAAGGTCAGAAAAAGATTTGTCTAGCACTCTGAGGATTCTGTTCCACCGGGCAGTAGGGACACTTGACTTTGGGTCCTCCATTTGCCATTTTGTTGAGAGCATCTCGAGATATAACATGTCCACACACAAGTCTCATCGGTGGATTGTTTTCGGTGCTCTGTTGTCGAAGAATGGGACATGCGAAGATGGAGTGGAATTGAAGTTTCTGGCCCAAATTGATCACAATAGGTAATTCGTCTTTAGCTGTCCATACATTGGATACGCGTCTTTGCTGCATTACTTGGCGAATATTGAGAAGAGCTGGAAACGCTATGCAACCTGCCTCGAAAGCGATGTTCAATGGACTGTCAACACTCATTCCCATTAAACAGCAAGCATCTCGCATAAATGTGTCACATATCTCATTCCAATTGAGAACGTCTAGCAGATAGGCATAAGGTGAGTTTTCAATACCCGTTTTGAGATAAATCAAACTTCCCATCAAAGTTTGTATCTCTTTTTCATGATGAAAAGCTAATGGTTGAAGCTTGGTCCTAGCATAATTGATCAATTCACTCTGCTTTTTGACTCCCTGAGAAAGATATTCAATGAATTGCAGACGATGTAGTTTAAATTCTAGGCCAGATTTTTGTTCAGCCAATTTTTCTCTATTATCTTCTACCCATTTCAAAGCAGGCTCTAGATCACGATGTTTGAGTGCTTCTAAAATGTAATTGATATCTGCAAATGGTTTCTTCTCTTCCTCTGATACTCCAATATGAGCCTCTTTCACTAATTCATCAACAATTTCAAGCATTCCCTTGCGCAGAAAATGTTCAACGATCACTTTGTTCAGCAATTGTTTTGATGTTGTATCTTGCCATAGAGCTCGATTCTCCATACAAGCATAATCACCAACAAAATTTTTGTCAATAGCTTTGCCAATACGAGATACTGAGCTGTGAAAATCTCGATGTTCTTTGGCTAGCCTAGTGGTTCTATCTCGAATTTTGCGGATCAAATTGTTCAGCATAAAGGGTACATCTTTGCTTGATAATTGATCGTCTGTGAGAGAAAAGACAAAAAGAAAGAAAGAGAAAGAGAAAGAGATGAATTCAAGAACAAAATACAATTAATCATCATCCAAGCATAGCAATGAGTCAAGGCCAAAGACTAAAGTTCATCAGATGTTGAACCATATTAAAGAGTCAAAAACATTGGTCATATGATGTGGAAATGAAAAAATTGGCAACATCAAATTGATTAAATAAACAAAAATCATCATATGAAAGGGAAATAAAGGCTCAAGAACGAGGAAGGAAAACAAAGGAATTGGCTTTGGATGATAAGCATAAAAAAAATATCGATAACAATAATACGTACCAGAGCATTGTGAGAGTTCTTTTTCAACATTTTTCGCCTCCTCAATGAGATCATTTAAACATTTATCACAATACGTTTGGAGTGATTCAAAATTTGATATCACACGATTAACATCTAATTCCACATTTGAAACAGGATTCATGTTCTCATTGAATCGATCGATTCGATTCTGATTGAGATAAGTCCTAGTGAACACCAAGTGAAGGTAACAGCACTCGGTCATTAATGGAGCTCAACACATCCACACACACACACACACTACAGGCTCAACAGATAGTATTGGTTCGAAATATGTATGTGTGTGTGTGTTTATATAAATGAATATATTTTATCATCTACACTGATCAATCTTCACAAGTTAAACACACACACATACAATATCAAATAGTATTATAAGTAATCTTTGATGATGATTACACACACACTTGCTTGAAAGCAAGTCAAACGAGTGCACAAAGCATCTTATGGTGTGAATGTACACGCACGGCCAATGAAAGCTTCAAGTTAAAAGGCGCAAGTTTTATACATGATGATGATTTGAAACAATTTGTCAGTGTTGATGTTACTGGATAAGTTGTGGAAAACAATTTAATTAATGACAAGTTCTCATATTTCACACAAATTGTAGACAAGAGATCAAATTGAGTGTGTGTGTGTTTACTTCACCTGTGGACTGTCCTTTTAAATATTCACTGAAAGCTGTTCTCGAGGTTGTTTTGTTTTGTGCATATGTTTTGCTTCTTGAAACGTCCTGTGTTGGTGTAAAGCCCTGTAGGATATTCATTGCTATACAATCTTTTTCATTCACTGGAGGAAATTAATTTTCTTGAATTGTCCTTGGTAAGAGAGAATATTATTACCTGGTGAGAAGATATGTTGGCCCTAAATTATGGTCATTCGTGTCTTGTTGCCTGTTTAAAGCAACTTGTCTCATCACGAAATGTGCTCTTTGCATTTGATAACAAGTTTCACTCTCTCTGTACTGTTCAATCGTTATCATCATCATCAAAATTGACTTTCTTGGGATTTTCAATCATTGCAGAACAGCGATCAAGCTTTTTCACGGTTGCAAAAATGTCTTCAAGTGAAAAAGAGCGTTATTTATCGATGAGTTTGGAGGAGAAACGTAAAGAATACAGTATCAAAGGCAATCAAGTTACTCTGGATCAAGTACCGACTTGGCCTGCATATGCTGTGGCACAAAATCTTCCAAAATCTACTGATTCCAGAGAATTTTCCGTCAATGGTGATCACAATCAAAGGTAATGTCTGATCTTCTTCACTTGCAATTGTTTCAAATTCCCTCATTTTTCTGAACCACTTGTTCCTCTAGAATCTCAATATTCAAAGGAGATATAACTTCATTGGAAATTGATTGTATCGTCAATGCCGCCAACCAACAACTGAGTAAGAGGGAATATTTTTTGAAAATCTTGTTCCATTATTCATGATTCAGTTATCATTGGCAGAAGGTGGAGGTGGAGTTGATGGAGCGATTCATCGTGCTGCTGGACACAATTTATTGCAGAGCGAATGTCGAAAATTGGGTGGATGCGACGTTGGGGACGCAAAAATTACAGGAGGTTATAAATTACCTGCAAAATGTAAGTTTATTGGGAAAAATTCGTCAAGCTAAGAGAGACAATCAAGGATTTTCGGTGTCAATAAAACTTTTTGAGCTTTTCATAGCTTAAAAACTTGTAATATGTTGGTCAATTGATCACCAATTTCTGGTGTTTGATATTTTAACATTCTTCTTTCTTCAATTTCAGATATTATCCATACTGTTGGTCCGGTTGGTGAGAAGCCAGATAAATTGAAAAGTTGCTATAAAAGGTGTCTAGAAGTTATGAAAGAGAATCAACTCAAATCAATCGCTTTTCCCTGTGTATCGACCGGTATCTATCATTATCCAAATGATGCTGCAGCAGATGTGGTCCTCTCAACAGTTCGTGCCTGGATGGATAAAGACAGTTATTCTAAAGAGATCGAACGAATCATTTTCTGTCTCTTCATGGACGAAGATGTGAAATGCTATCACCAGCTATTACCAAAATATTTTCCTCTCGAATAAACTTTGGGATTTTCGGTACTTATATTCCATAATTCTCCCTCTCGAGCAATTGTATTCTTCTCGAGTATTTCTCTTATTCCGTTATCCTCGTTCCTCATGGAACAGAAGAGTATTCATATCGACTCAAAAGTTCTGAATAGCTCTCTCGAGAATCTAGCGAGAAAGAATACACCTGAAGAAGCTGAAAAACAGTACTCAACTTCACAGATGACCGTTTAATACTAATGTCTTGAGCTTTGAGTAACTGAAAAATTTCAACTATTTAATCTCACTTATTTTCAAGGATAAAGTTTCAGTTGAACTCAAGTTCATGAGTCTATCAAAAATTTGAGAGTTCCATATTCCATTTCATGAATGCAATTCACTTCCAGAATCTACGTCATTAACTAAACACTGACATCGTTCAACCTCAAAATGATATTCCATCTTAACTTTCCATGATCTTCAGATCATGGCCATTAACCACACACTCATAGACTTGGCATTTTGATGAAAATTTTTATTAACCAAAAAGCGGCTGAATCAGTGTGCGCATGGTTTCAATACATCTGTAATGTTTACTTTTTTGTTTGGCCAAGGTAAACGGAATGTTCATCTTTGACGGTTTATGTGTGTTCATATTTTTTGGATTCTGTTCTTGTGTCCGAACTTGAATAGTTTTTTGTATCACTTTTGTGTTTTGTCAATATAACATTATGGAAGGTGAAATATTTGATGATTATGAAGAGTTTGATGATGAGGTTTGTGAAGATTCGGTTGAGGAGGAGGAAGAAGAAGACGAAGAGGATGACGAAAATGTGTTGACCATTGAAAGAGTTGAATTAAAAGCTTCGGCTAACAGTTTGTGTGCTCATATTAAGAAACATGGTTTCGAAGATATTGATAAATGTGATTTTTATCTACAAGAAACTCGACTTCATCCCAAAAAGTCGATCATCGAACAGTGTAATTTGGTGGAAAATGCGCTCAGCATGACAACACATATTAATGTTAAAATGAAGATCGAGCTGGAATCTCGAAGAGTCACCATTCTCGATATTCTCAAGCCTCCTGACACTAAAGATCGGAGTGCTTCACCACCTGGAGCTAGTTCACCACCGAGTGGATCATCTGGGCCTAATTTAACATCATCTTTACCATCAGCATCCAAGCAAAAGCGTGCAATCGGTGGCACTGGGATCACCAAGAGTACACCCTCTGAAGGGCGAATTTTGGGATACAAATCTAATCAATTATTACCCACTCCTGGTAACAGATCTGGCAACAATGGCCAAATTCAATTGTGGCAATTTTTACTTGAACTTCTCACCGAGGCAGATTGTCGAGAATACATACGATGGGATGGTGATGAAGGTGAATTCAAGCTCATTGATCCCGAAGCAGTTGCCAAGCTATGGGGTGACAGGAAAAACAAGCCTAAAATGAACTATGAAAAATTAAGTCGTGCTTTGCGGTATTATTATGAGGGTGAAATGATTGCCAAAGTACAGGGCAAACGGTTTGTGTATAAATTCGTGTGTGATCTTAAAAATTTATTGGGCTACTCGGCCGCTGAGTTGGAACGTCTCGTATCTGAAACGGAGCAAAGAAGAAATGGAAGATAGTGAATCACTACAAGATAAACTCATATCTCTCTCAATCATTGTAAAGGATCAATTTCTCTTTCCTCTACCCTCTCCTCATAATGATAATTATAAAATTTCTCTTCTATATTCATCACTGAGGATGTGACCAGGAAACACCTTCTATGGTAATCAATGTCTTCCTCTTCACCATTCCTGTTCCATGCATCTTCATCTCTCTTAAGAAACCCATGCGATGTTCAACTCTTTTGCTGCCATTATCCTCATATTGTTTGTTTCTTAGCTCATCACAATCATTAACACGTACATGCATACACATACACACACATACACATTCTTTTCGAATATCTGTTTTACTTGTACTCTTGTGGTGTGTTTTCATCGCTACAATTTTGATGACAATTCAAAATTGTGTTCATCAAGACTATATCTTGTCCTCTCTTCCTCTCTCTTCCCCTCTCTCTCTCTTTCTTTTCAATTAAATATATACATTACACTTCATTCTAATTTATCCAATGAAGTTTTCTTCTTTACATCTGAAATAGAACGGGCAACGTTTCTTCCTGGTAATCCTGAAGATGGAGAGTTTCCATTGGTAACATTCTTGTTTCGCGCCTCCCAATAATTTTCAAGCGAAAGTGCAATCATATCAATCAATTCGCGAATCGAATATGCATACACTTTCGTTTCCCACATTCCGTTAATTATTTCCTCGTCATCGGTTGCATTCAATTCGATTTCACTTGATAATGGTGCATTTATACGAAAGTAGGGTATTCCAAGTGATTGACACCATGCTTCAGCACGTCGTCCGACATGTCCTTCTGTTTGCAAATGACCCTGGAAAAGGACATTGACAATGTGGGTGAGATTAGCCAGAGTTCGCATCATTTCGATATTATTTTTGGGTGTCATCAGACCAGCCATATCAGGAGTGATGCCTTCTTGAACCGGCAAATAGCCAGTACCTATTGACAATAGGAACGAGAGATTCTTTTTCTTTTCACTGGAAACTAAATTGTTACTCATGAAAAATTCTGTCAAACCATCGATGGACGGATTATTTGACAATAAACCTCCATCAACAAATGAGCCGACAGGCTTGAAAAATGTTGGAGCTGCACCGGAAGCTCGACATGCTCGCCAAATAAATTGGAATTCAGGAAATTCTGTTAAAATATTTTTTTGAAGTACCAGTGAAGGTCTCCTTTTCATCTCTGTTTGAGCTACCTCTTCGGCTTCATAAGTTCGAAATATACACAATTTTGGTGGTAACACATCAGTTTTAACCGCAGTTATGAGCAGTTTTTTCGTCTTAACATCATCAAAAGTCGTTTTTGATCCCAAATATTCCTTTAATATTTTCTCTAGAACATCAGACTTATATGGTCTGGGGCCTTCAAATATTTTATCTTTGAAAGAATAATACATTGCTCTTATTTTAGTCAGAGGTACACCAACAGTCACTAGAGAGGCAATTAATGCACCGGAAGATGTGCCAATAAGCCATTCGAAGTAATCTTTGAATGGACGTTTCAACCTTCGCTCTATTTCAAGTAACAATATGCATGAAAAGAGACCTCGAACTCCTCCACCATCGAAAGCCACCATACTACATAGCTTTTCACCCAAATCACTGTTAAATTGTGAAGCTCTTATATCAAGGGTGCATGCTCTAGCAAGAGTTTCGAGATATACTGCTGACTTTTCTAATTTCAACCAATTTGGATGAGAGGTTCCTATTCCCTTACCATTGAACGAACAATTATCGGTACAATCTTTTTGCTTCTCATCACAACGTTTTGCTCCTACTCTGTGTAGAACATTAACCACGACATCAGCCAATCGATTCTCTGATTTACTTGCATTGACAGCTGCCATATGACGTGGACTTTCTTTTCTTGCTGTCAAACTATTTACATCAGCATCGAAGCCTATCAAAGCTTGGATCATGGATACATCGTTCTTCTTTACTGCAAGATGAAGTGGTGTATTGCCTCGGTAGTCTCGAGCCTCTAGATCGACATCGTGTGATATCAAGTAGACTGCACTTCGAAATCGACGTCTTCGAATAAAAGTATGAAGTGGCGTTTCACGTCGAAAATTCCTTGCTTCAATAGGAAATCCGATATCGATCAAATATTGGACAGACTTTCTACTACGACACCAATGAAGTGGACAGCCAGCGTAAATAACTTCAGTCTCATCTAGATCATCAATAATTTCTGCTGGAAATTGGATACCTTCATATTTTATCGAATGGTCAGAGAATTGAGTCAATTTCGACTGATTTTTAGACAAAGGTACTGGATCACTTCTATTTGGACGAAGCAAATCTTCGCCTGAAAGTGAAACTGAGTCAACGTGGAAACTTTCCGCGCTCTTTTTGCTGGAATAAGGTTCAGCAATAAGAACTTCCAGTGGAGGTGACATTTTCAAAATTGATCGTAAATTTTGGATACTTCCTGATAGACAGCACCAATGAATTGCTGTGTAGCCTTGTACATTTTCCCTTTTGGCTAAAAAAATAACCCTCTCACGTTCAAGTAAATTGGCTATCTCTTGAAAGACTGGTGGAGTTGCTCGACAGGCATAGTGTAATATTGTGTTTCCAACAGAATCTAATGATCTTATGGAAGCTCCATGGGAGAGTAGAATTTTGATCATTGGAATGGAATCTTTTTGGATGGCTAGCATGAGAGGAGTAATACCTTCACTTTGAGTTCTCTGGTTGATGGAAGCCATGAGTCTAGGATTCTTAGAGGTAATAGCATCTGTTATCCCGAGAGCAACAGCTACATGAGAGGAAAAATAATCTGGATTTGTTTCGCAGCAGTTGACCATTTCTTGGAGGATTTGAGCAATTTTAGTGCAACTAGAGCCGATGTAGGTGTAAAGAGAGTTGACAATATGACAATAATGAGGAAATATTCTCTCAGCATCTTCTATCGTTTTGATTCGAATTAATGAGAATATATAACTGGACTCTATTTGTTTGGAAGCAATTATATGGTAGATATTTCTCTGTGGGTCATGATAGAGGTGGCACATTGCATCCTGTTTCACTTTGATCATTGTTTTGATCTCAGAAAGTTCCATCCTCGACACAGTAATGCCTTGCTCATTCCGACATTCGAGTAGGCTTGTTTTACTCGTTTTTTTCGAATCAGCTCTCTTTCTAAGCCGTGTCCACATTATAAGAGATTTTGTAACCTTAACGATCTGACTTTTGACATGCTTCGGTTGTGGTGATGCTCATTTCTGGGTAGATATGGCATCACAAAAAACACCAAGTGAAAAAAGAAGCAAACATGTCAAATCAATACATTAGTATCCTGATGCTCGTGTATTCAATAAACAAGTACACTCAGCTTCAGAGCAGCTATACGATGATCAGATATATATTTAGAGAGGAATGAATGAAAAAATTTGGGCAGTTATATTACATCGTGATGATTGGAAACATTGATTATTCTCTCATTTCTCCATCTTCCTCTTCATCATCGACACCTCGCACATATAGGACATTGTTGCATCGGATGAGAATTTCACCAAGATTACCAGTAAAATTACCATCAATATACTCTTCAGCGTTGGCAAGCTAGAAAAAAGAAGAATGAACACAATTAGTAAACAGACAATCAGTACACATTGAAACAAGAACAATAGCAATATTCAAAGTCCATCTCTTACCTGGAGATTCATGTAATTATCTGTACTAACAAGATAACCTTTGTACTCCATTCCCCATTTCAATTTGACCACAACAGCTTTACCTGTGAGACCATTTAAGAATGGTTTTGGATTCAAAGGCATCAATGCAGACATGTTGATGATGATTGATGTCGGACCGTCAAATCAAACTGTAGCGTACAGGTAAGCAAAAGACACAGAAGATGTGTACACACACGATGATCCCCTACAATCTGGTCACACGTCAAGTTGTCACTACAATTGTGATCACAATTAAGTAATTAAAATTGATTCTCTTTCAAACAACACAAGTTTGACCGCTCAATTCGGCTTTTTACACATGCATATGCAGTGCTGCCATAAAATTCACGTGTTTTGATAGGAAAATTTTTTTGTTTTGATGACTGTTTTTGATGATGTTTAGTTGATTGTATTTAAAACTTGTCAGTGTTTGTGATCATCGGAACAATTATTATACTGTATTGGTAGGGTTGTGTGTGTCACTTTGGTGAATCTTGTGTCAAGATGGATATGCAAAATAGGCCTGGAGCGAAAACCGGTGGAGGAGGTGTTGCAAGTTGGTCGGAAACTAATCGTGAAAGACGAGAAAGATTGAGACAATTGGCTCTTGAATCCATTGATTTGCAGAAGGATCCGTATTTTATGAAAAATCATCTCGGCTCTTATGAGTGTAAATTATGTTTAACGCTACACAATAATGAGGGTTCTTATCTGGCCCACACTCAAGGGAAAAAGCATCAATCTAATTTAGCTCGTAGACAAGCGAAGGATAGCAAAGATGCACCGATGCAACCGGCTCCACTCAAGCCAAGAACTGAAATCAAAAAATTTGTTAAAATTGGAAGACCTGGTTATCGAGTCACCAAACAATTGGATCCTGAAACCAATCAACAATCGCTTCTTTTCCAGGTATTCTGTCAATTGAACAGAAGTTTTTGTCAATTTATTTTATTCTCATGATTGTTTTTTTTCTCCTTGTACAGGTTGACTATCCTGAGATTTCTGATGGAGTTACTCCAAGACATCGATTCATGTCCGCATATGAGCAAAAAATTGAACCTCCCGACAGGCGTTGGCAATATGTTCTTTTCGCAGCTGAGCCATATGAAACAATTGGCTTCAAAGTTCCTAGTCATGAAGTTGACAAGAATGAGGAAAAATTCTGGACCTTATGGAACAAAGATTCTAAACAATTTTTCCTTCAGTTCGCTTTTCGACTTGAAAATCAACCCAAACCTCTCCCAAACAGCAATTTAGCTCCAAAATTAACTGGAGGGAATGCCACTGCACCCAAAAATTCTCAAACAAACAATTCGAATGATGCTGCCGAAGTTGAGAATATGACCAATGACGATCAGAATTCTAATTCAGCATCAAATACTGGCTCCAACTACAATCGAAGTGGAGCAAATGGACATTCCTCGTAACCTCAAGTTTATTGACCAAAAGGGAAAATGTTCAAGGCTACACAACAATTTATTGGGACTGTCTATCAGAGGAGTATCTAAATTGGAATCAATTAACAATCAATTTTGGACATCCACTTATGGAGCTCTTGTGATCGTGATTCAAGCTCTAGAATAAGTTTTGTGTTCAAAATACTTTGCTCTCACTCTGGCAAAGATGAACAACTACCAAAGATGTAAATTAAAGTCCCCATAAAGCCGATCAAGATATATTCTTTCGAATGCTCAAAGTTCTTACAATTTCGAGCATAAATTACATGAACTTGGATACTCAAGTTGATAATCATGACTTGAAAGAGATTCATTTGAAACTTTTCATGAGCTATTTAACATTATCATCTAATTTCTATTTGATATACAATCACTTCAAGTTTGAAATATACACATCTTGGAGCTGAAACATTTGTCGAAACGCTAAATTTTTATCATCATGTATGTTTTCCAGCGCTTGTTGATAAGATAAGTAAACCAGGTACAATCCCGGGACGAGGACCGTCAACACTTGTAAAATAGGTTTCGTAACTTCTTTGCCGGACATGAAGTTAATCAGAAGCCCTCCAAAGTATGTTGTCGTACATATGAAACAGCTCCTCTTCACAATGAAAGAAAATATGAAGTCATGAGCCAAGCCACTCACAATTGATATGAGCAGAAATCGCTCTTTGTAACCAATTCCAGTCTGTTTGTCAGAATGGAGAAAATATTTTTAAATTTAAATTCTGAAACATAGCATCCAAGAACCTTTCTCAACCTACTCTTGATAATGGCTTGGCCAGGTATTCCTTGATGAAAATATGAATTAATGGATTCCAATCTTTCAAGAGACTCGAGCTGTGATGACTTCTCCACCATGGACCATAGAATTGTCTGTCTGCGAATCTCAGTAATTCAGCCCAAAGATTTTGCCACAAATGGAAGTGAAAAAACCACATCATCGGAATCACAAGGCCAGCTGAGGCCAAAATCATAATGAGTGTTCGTAGTTCATAAAAATGTGAGCTATCTTTTGCGATGAGAACAACTTGAGGCCAAATAACCTCGGCCATTATCTTGAATCCCAAAATGACTTGAATGAAGCTCATCACAAAATATAAGGCTACTTTCTTCCATCTGATATGTCTTGTTTGTGGATAGTTTTTGCGGAAGATCAATGTTGGGGCAAAGAGAAAGTAGATGAATTCCCTGAGAGTTGCTCTTCCAGCTAGAAAAAGAAATTGTTTCCGTTCAATTGAGTCGTTCATCTTGAGAATGATCCAACTTCTTACCTTTTCCCAGCCCACGAGTTTCTGCTGCAAGTGACCAACCTTTCATCCCATATCTCACCTGATAATATGATAGATTGTCTCTAATCAATTTCATTCCATTATATGATCAAAGTTCCTACCGTTTCACATCCAATTACAATTCTAGTTGTCACTCCAACTGATTCTTTGGTAGCGAAGTAAGTTGAACCGAGAAAAAGACTCGATATCCATGCCAACTCGAGAATCAAGTATCTCGCCGTTGTTCCTGTTTCAATTTAATAATATGCATGAGAAATATTGTTGGTTGATCTGCTGTGGAGAAGAATTTACACTAATTTTCATCCTTCACATTGAGTTTTATGAAAAGATGATAAATTAGTACCCATGAAAAACTTACCCATGAACTTTACCAGACTCCATTTGACACAAGCCCAGAAAAATAGGAATATGAATGCATTTAAGCCATGAGGGTAAGTTCCTTGAACTGAATGTAGGCAGATGCCCCAAAAAGTATTGAATCTTCAGGAGAACATAATTTCAAGTTATTTTTCATCTTTGCTTGATCTTTTCAATGAACAAATGAAACGAGCTTACCTATTCCTATCGTTCCAATAATCTGTGAATGCAGACACCGTCACCAAGAGACAGACAATATATTCGATACCGAAAAAGATCCCCGTTGCACTACTATTTCTTATCACCTGACTAAAAATGACAATATTTCAATATTTCATCATAAAATCAAGAGAAATTTCTCACTTGAAGTAGGATGGCCTCTCCTGGAAATCTGGCCTGTAGTTTGCCCAACTGTAGAAACTTTTTCGACCATCCTCTGACATCCTGAAATTTTTTTCATGATCACTTTTGGCTTCCATATTTTTTGAGCAATTGAACTTAAACAGTATGAAAAAAAAACTTTCTCTACCGGTCAAACATGACCAAGTCTGACAGTGGTAAGAAGTTTCGTTCTTCTCGTTGATACAAGCTAAAGTTCCCTCCTTCCCAGTCCTACCTTGATTGGTAACTTTTTCCTCTCCATTACTGTATAAAGTACATTGTAAAAGAGCTAAGCTTCTGCTCGTGTAAGCTTCTTGATAGTCAAAAAAAAAAGTTTCAGTTATTCTAGATCACACTCTCATGAAAAATTATCTTCCTCTCAATCCATAGGACTAGACTCTTCCGATTATCACTGTTAGGGATCTCAAGTCCGAGGTCGTTTAACTTGATTAGTTGATTCTCTGCCTGAAGAGAAACCAGTTCGGTGGGACTGAAGAAGCTTGATTTGGTGTTTAATCTATTATTTCAGAGAATTCAGGCCGATGGAGTCTATGATGAGAGATGAGTGATGATAAGAGAATATTTTACATTTATCATTGCTTTCAGTGAATGGCTAGTGATAACAAGTGTTTATTATCCCCTATCATGATATTGCTGTGTACGATTCTCAATAAGTCGTTCAAGTTTCGAGAGAGAGAGAGAGAGAGAGAGAGAGAGAGAGAGAGAGAGAGAGAAATACCTGAGGCATCGAGACTCTTTGAAAAGTGTCGAAGAGTTATTTCATTCAAAGCCGATTGAAAGCAAGCCTATGGGGTGTAAAAAATTGAGGAAAAGAATTGAATCTCTATTTCGTAAGAGCTAGCAGAAAGTTTACTTATGACTTGTGTTTTAAACATGTTTTGAAAATTTTTCCTGTTTATGAAGCCTAATAACTCATCAGGACAAATTGTCTTCTCGTGACATCGTCTCCAATGTTAATGGTGCCCAAGTCAGTAGAGATGCTTATTTTTGCTTTAGAGGAAGTCGCTTCATTCTTTTATGATCAATCCCTATGTAAATCTTGATTTTTTTTCACATTTCAAGTCGACTATGGGATTGACTTCATCAATCTATGGCCTCCTTATTTTGACGTAGATAATCGTCTCATGACGAGGATAGTTTTTCCCTCTCTTTATATCTTATTCTTCTATTATTTCATCCCGCACACCTTCTGTGGGCCTTTGACTTCGATTTCAATTGTAATCTTGTAGCTTCTCTCTGGATAGAGAAAAGAATGAGTTATTCAATGTTAAAGTGGAAGATCACAACATAGAGGATGTCAAAATTTTATCAAACCTAAAAAGAGGAAACTTTGTACAATTTTTCCACGAGATTGTATACACTATATTTACTTTTAGCTTTCCAGTCTTTTTCCCACAAAACTTGGATTCCCCATTTACCAGAGACTTATTAGGCTTTCTTGGAGAAGAAATTTTCCTCTCTCTGGAAAAAGATCATATTGTCTCAGAAAAATTTGACTATTTTTGAATATGCACTCAAACTTCATCTCGTAACTCGAATGATTCGTTTGATCTTTTTCATCGACTCTAGTAGAGATGGGAAAGAAAATACTCAAAACTTCACATGTACATATATGTTCGTCTTTAATGAGGTTTTGAGAGAAAATTTACATCTAGAGTGACCCAAGAAGAATTGATTAAATGAACAATAAGCGGAAAAAATTTTCTAATCACCCAAAATTAACAAAAGTTCGAACACCAAAAGCTAGGATATGAACTACAACAACCTCTATCATACTGAGATGATTACTAGGATTATCTCCCCACCAAATGGATCCCGTTGAGTTGGTGGAATTATTTCCCAAGCTACTCTCCTCTAAAGTGTTATTGAACAATTCTCGGCCTTCCCGAATGGTGGGATTGCTTGGATAGTTGGCTGGTAACAGTCTTCTCCAGAGAGTTTCCATTGTTCTACCGAAGCCTAGGAAACCTTTCTGCAAAGTACGGCCGATTGATGCCAGTGTATGTGTTAAATATTCACCCAAAATTGATCTCACTTTGGCATCATAACGTTCTCTTTTTTCGATCAGCTCTTTCATGATGAGTCTTGTCATTTCGGCTTGTTCGGCAACCGTTAAAATTCTCTGTGGATTCTTTTCCAATATAGCACGCAATTCACTTGAACTATCTTTGAGAATTTCTTCAGCCAAACTTTTCAAAGCCAACATCGTTTCATCGTTCAAACCTTCGAGACCAAGCGTTTGTCGCATTGAGTCCAATTCTTCAAGAGTAAGATTATCGATAACTCGCGGTGCCACAATACCACCAAGCGTGATGAGGAGGATTATGATTGTAATTGATGAATCCATTTGATTTTATTGATGCTTGATGGACGAAAAAATTCACTATCAGTTGAGATCTAATCAGTAACAATGTATGATTAAGCACAAGAACAGCGTTCAATGATAAACGTAAACGTATTGTAAGTGTAACTCATGCAGCTCGACTAATTTGAGTTTGATCTATTAGTTCTGATATTTTTCTCTTCTTTCGGTTTATTTTGTAGCTTTGAATTTCACGAGTGAGCAACCATGAGACTCACATTCAGGCTACTCTAATATGGCCGCCAAAATGATCCAATTCCATCATGACAATGACCTATTCCACCATGTAAATTAAATAGTAAGTAATAACTTCTATCATTTATTCATGCGTCTCCTAACAAACTTGATTAATTCATTGCACAATTATCAGGTTTAATGAGAACCCCTATGTTTTGTTGATTGACTAACAAGATTGCAAAATTCATCCATATCTCTCTTAGAAAAGTCATTTTCCCTATGTTGAGAAATTCTTTTTTGTTGATGAAATTTCTAGATTGCTCATGAATTCGGGGAAAGTATGCTTCCGATCTTGTGGCTGAGCGTATTCTTGGTTAAGAAATTCAAATAGCATCAATTCTCATCGAATAAAATTGAGTCAGGCTGGAACCTTGGAAGTTGTCACTTTGTCATCATTTGGTTAATCCAATGTCAAGATTACAAAAGATCCCTAATAAAATCTCTAGATGATGATTCAAACTGTATCTCTTTTGTCGGACCTTGGCAGAGTCGTCATGCCATCAATAGCTGAAGTTAAGAAGAAGTTTAAAAGTTACAAAACTTTTAATCTGCTCATTTGAGGATTGTATCTGGCAGTCGTAACTTGTCTTCACTGATTATTAGAAATTAATCTAGTTTTTTTATTTCCTGTGAAATGAGTGAGAGTAATTTTCATCTGAATCAAAGCAAGGTAATTTGTAGTTTTATTTTAAAATTAACGATGTTAATTGATTTTCTCTTCGTTGTCCAGCTTACACTTGGAAAGCTAGATCCAGATAAGTTGAAATTCGCTGGTATGGAAAGTTATATAGTCAACCAGTTTTACAAGGTTGATGAAACTGAAACAAAGCAAGAAAATTTAGTGGAAATTCCAGGATCTTTGTCCACCAAAGATGACCAAAGGATATGGAAATCTATCGGAGAAATCGATATAACTGTGGAAATGTTGAATGAAATGCTCCTAAGGACCATCCGAGTTTTGAGTAGACCTCAAGTAAGAACTCTTTCATCACTAATTTTCTATTTTTCTCATCAATCTGCTCTAACACCATAGGGTATCAGGACTGATAAAATTACAAGAGGTGAGCTGAAAAGATTTCTCATCATCTCTCAAGTTGAAAGCAAAGCGATGAAAGGTGTATTCAAGTCTCCTGGAGAGCTGTATAAAGATCTTAATTCGCTTCGATTATTTTTGCAATCTTCTGGCACTCCAGTTTCCAGAGCCATTAGAAATCTCATCAAAGATGTCAAAAAAGTAACCAAAAAAATAGAAAGATGTGCTCATTGTTCTTATAACTGTTTTTTTGGACCAAGGACTCTCGATTGGTTTGTTGAACCATGTCAACCTGCTCATCTCCTTGTATTGGCTCCAAGAGATGGTAAGATCGACTACTAACTGCCCAAAAAACGAGACTTTACAATTTATTTAATCATAGGTATCAAGAAATGGCCTGCAAAGCTTATGGAATATGATTCAATGTCTCAACGCGTTTTGGTAACTTTTTTTGGCCCCCTTTCCCATCCAAGGTAAGGAAGAATGGAAGAAAAGTTTTAGTATTTTTCTCATCAGCTTGTTTTTTGGAGCAGCTCCTGGATAAAAGTTTTTGATTGCTCTATCTTCCATGCGTCCGAGGTGCTTCAAAATAGTTGCATTCCAGAAGATATTGTTCAAGAGTATGAAAGTTCGTTGGAAGAATTATCTCAACACCTTGCTGCTTTATCAAAAAACTCCTTTGAGTATCAACTACCAACAACACCAACTCGATGGAAACCTAATCATGGCATTTACATGAAAATTTTTCCCTCATCGAACTCTTCCATCAATTCATCAGAATCCGATTCAGATTCAGAAATCAGAGAGATACCACAAATTAGGGCCACTCAAGTTCGTCTGAAACTTTTAGAGCGATCTCTAAAAAAATGCACAATTCCAGTGATAAAGGGCAAACACAAATCTCTGATGATGGCAAACTGATGATGTTATGATAATTCGAATTGAGGTTGGAATAACTGGAAACTGTGAGCAGAGAGGATGGAATTGGGTAAAATTTATTGATATATGCATTTATATAGGTGAAATGATGCTCTAAGAAGAGAAAAATTTAATTGATGCATTGTGTAACGACTGATTCAATTAATTGTAACAATCATGAGTGTATAGATCAAGAAAATTTTGTGTGTCGATGTTTGTCTTATTGTCTTATATTTATGATATTAATAATGAATTCAAGTCCTCAAAATACGAGAAAATTAAAATTTTCCTCTTTAACTATGTAATTATCTGAAGACAATGGAAATGAATTTTTTTCCAAATTCAAGTTATCAGTTATTCTGATAGATAATAATCATATGATGGAAGATCGCTTTTTTGTGAAAAATAATGTGTGTATGTGTAGGGTATTCTCCAGCAGTCCAAAGATTAGGTACTCATCTGATATCGAAAAATTCTCTTTCATGAGATATT
Source organism: Brevipalpus yothersi (assembly GCA_003956705.1). NCBI lineage: Eukaryota > Metazoa > Arthropoda > Arachnida > Trombidiformes > Tenuipalpidae > Brevipalpus > Brevipalpus yothersi. Next base: position 178,608 of record QZCP01000190.1, read on the forward strand.
CTGAATATATGGACTTCAAGGCATAAAAACAGCATCCAATTAGGTTTCAAGAAGAAAGGGATTTTTTGTATAATTGTTGAAAATTTTTTTTCTCAATATTTTGTTGATGAAAGGAACAATTTGGATTGTCAAATCTTATTTTGGTGCCATTAAAACACTGACAAACTCTGTAAAAGAAGAAAAAAATAGAAGGAATGAAATCTCGGCTCTCAAAAATATATCATAAAATTCAGATGAAAAGTGCATCTTGATCCTCCCAACCTATGACATCTTCCAGGGAAAAGTTATTCCTATCTCAATTATCCATTTATTTAATTGCACAGTTCATTATAATTGTACTCACCATCATAATTAACCAAACCATCACCGTCAAGATCGGCTTCTTTGATCATATCTTCCACCTCTTCATCGGTAAGTTTTTCACCTAAATTAGTCATCACATGTCTTAATTCGGAGGCTTCAATATAACCATCACCATTTCGATCAAAAACACGAAAAGCTTCCCTAAGTTCTTCTTCTTTATCTGTTTCTTTCATTTTCTTGGACATCATGTGCAAAAATTCATTAAATTCAATGGTACCATTGCCTAATAGATTGGAAGAGAGAAAAGTGTACACATACATTAATGGTGTGATTGATATCATTCATTTTAGCATAGATCGATGTGAAAATGCATATCAAATGAATGGCTTATTTTCTTCTTCTTCTTCTTCTACTTCTTCCTATTCCATCTGACATTTGTCATTGGATTTGCAAATCGTCTAGCAAAAGCATACCAATTGAAAGAGAATTCCTGTGGAGCACTTGGAATATACACTACATGATAAAATGGCTGTCAAACCTTAGACCATTTCTTCCATGATATTGCAAGGTTTTTCTTACTAACTCTTTGTTGCCAGTGAGAATCACTTACAATAATCGATGTTTCATGAACGAAGAAGCTCTTAAAAAGAGTTCATGTTTAAAGTGCATCTCTCACACATAGAAATCGAAAAGAATCTATCTTGATCATATTGGAAAGGCAATCTTTTATCGAATTCTTAACACCATACTCATGGTGTCAGATATGACATGAAGAGATTCACCATTATGTTCACCCAGAATGAGAGAAAAATTTTTCAAGAGATCAATTCGTTGGAGAGGAAAATAAAGAGATGATAATAGCAATCAAACATTGATTTCATCTTTTTTTTGACTGGTGAACGAATTGAGTTTTAAGAATTTTCGTTCTAATTCACATTATTGAAAGAGAATTAATGAGAGGAGGAACATGTCACCATCAACTGTTTTTGGCTCTAATTGTTGAGCAAATGCAAACAAGAAAGAAAAAATAAAACAAAGAATCAACATAATCGAAAAACATTGCGTGCTCGAATCGTTTTCATATCAAAAGGCATCCTTAATGAGCGAAGTTATAAATTGTTTGACAAAACCGACCATAACCTATGGAGCAAGAAAGATCATTTTTTTTCGCCTTTTTTCATGTTTTTTCACTCTCGAATGACATGTCACGAAACATTCCGAATCAAGAATATGGAAAGCAAAAAAAAAGTGACAAAAAAGTTAGACTCAAGCAGGAACAAGACGAATCAAAGAAATTGGTTTAATGATAGTAAGAGGAATCAAATCACGTAAGCAAATGGGTAAGTTTAAGATCTTCCCTCTCTAGTCTTACAATTCTTGCAGAGAATTCGTAATTAGAAAAATGGGTAAGATGCAATTAGCTATTGGGAGGAAAAGAGAATCATTTCAGACTGGAGAGGAGAATAAGAATACCAGGTGAGTGAATGGAAAGAGGAGAAGAATCGATAGAGTTAAAAGATAAAAGATAAAAAAAAGTGCAGTGAATAGCAATCATCTTAGCTGGAATTAAGATTAAAAAGAGATCACTAACATCATTTGTGTAGTGATTTGGGTAAATTTATTTATCATTTGATTCTTCTGCCTTCGAAGAATGATGATATATATCGCTAATTATCTTTCAGATCCTTCAAGGTTCCTATTATTCTCACTTCTTTTCTGGATTCATGAGCAATAATGAGCAACGCGCAAAGATTCAACAATCGGTGTAACTGTGGCAGAAGATGGCTAAAAAATAATATCTGATGCGATCATTTAATGGAGATGAAAATTCTGAAATAATCGAGCTTTTTCAGTAAGATATTGTGGCCAAAAATTATCGACTTTTATTCGAGAATTATCATGCCAAGAAGCCTTAAGCCCACCTTGTATATTAGGACGAACTTAGTTAAAGTGCTGATTAAGAACTATGAATGAATGACTTTCAACTTTCCAATGAATTTCAATTAGCCCAATCATATTTGGCTTATAGTGTGCTTAGAAAATGCCAAGATATCTTCGTGTTTCCCATCAGAGCTGCATCGGATAAGAAGTTTTCTGGAACAATAGCTTACTCAGACACATGAAAGTCAGCATCCTTCCATTCGATCAGCTTGGCCAGAAAACGATTGACTAGGGAATTGTAGTGATAATGCAACTGAATAATTCACTTTTCGCTGGTCTCAGAGACTATTCATCCATGAAGAAGGAAGTCAGCTTGTAATTTCTCTTCATCATACAAATTTATATTAGCATCATGCTGGAAATATTGTGTACCATGCATCTGATCTATCTACACTAAGGAATATGCTAGTAAAAAATTCATGGTGATTATATGTCAGAATAATTCTTTGGTATCATCTTTTCTCTTCCATTGAATTCTATGGACTCACAATGGAGAAGAAGAGGAACAGTCTCAAAATGATCCTCACTTTCAATCTAGACAGCCTGAGTTATGATATTCTATTTCACTTCAGTTATAACTAACTCTTTGGTTAGTACACATGACCAAAGGGTTTGAGAACATTGTTAGGCTATTCAGAACTCGGCGGGTTAAATGCGTCTTCTTTAGGACTTTTTTCGTTTGACTCAACAAATCAAGCTTACATTTGTATTTGAGGCTCTATTTTTCATTTTTTGCATCTGATACTCCTTGAAAATTCACCCCTCAAAATTGCAAGGAATTTAAGTGCCTATCCAAGCAAACTTAAGGATCTTCATCCAACTAGTGAAAATGACACATTAAACTAGAGGAAAAACATTGATACCATGATTTCTGATTTTGGAGTGATCACAGGGAAATTTACTATGAATAACAAACAATTTATGCAGCTCGAAACATGCTACTGTATCACTCAATTAAACTGAGATAAATCAAAGTGAAGAGTGATCGATTCAGAGCTTTCCAAATCTTTTTTCGATTTTGACAAGAATCATGTTTTGATCATCTATACCCAATTGGCTTGCTAGTGGTAAATTATCTCGGGTAATTTTCAGGCATCTGAGACACATGAGCTTCTCAGCAAAGTGAGATTGATTTGGAACGATGTTACATTCGAAAAAGCCGAAGAAGTTCCTCCAGGATTTACAAGAGCCTGACTATACATTCAAATTATACTTGAGCTTTTCAACCCTGAAGTCAAAATTTATGAGTGAAGCTGAACAAAGAATACGATCATCAGAAGCTGAGGTTGAAACTTGTATAAAAGTTACAATGATGATACTCCATTCCTTCTACTCAGAACAATGCTAAAATACTTTAGATCTTATCGTAATCTTTAGATTTTCTGAATATGAGTAAAGAATTGTACGAGTTTAGCTTTCTTGTCTATCTCTGTGAATTGTATCATAATGGGTCACTGCTTTTTCAAATGAAAGGTGAAAAAGTTGCATCAAATGCATCAAAAAGATAGAAATTTCCTGAGAAATGATAAAAAAATTGATATAAGAGGGGATAGGAAAAAGGCTAACGATTGAACCGATACATGTACTCTATACTAGCGAGCTATTCATACAAATACTTGGAAATCGAATCGAATTTATTCACTTACGATGAACGAATTCTAAATGGAACACTTAAGTTACCATCAAATGCTTAAAGGCTGCCCAATTTTCTTACATTGAAACGCCTTCGAGATTATACCATCTTTTTCAGAGTTACAATTCTGAACTTGAACAACGTTTACTCTTAGCATGATCTATTGAATTATTCAGCCAAACGTGTATTTTATAGCATTTATTCCTCTGTATGCTTGAAACTTGTATCTTCCTATTCAACTAAGAGACCTCTGATCTTATGATTTGACCACATAATCATGATCGAAAAAATTTTTCTAGCAACACATTTTCTATTGAACAAATTTTTTCAATAAAAGGTTTCAACTTAACTTCTCGTTTGTGCTATGAGCTGAAGGATCAAAGAATTCTCTATACCTTCCCAGAACCTCCAGGTAATCACTGTCAGCATTTTGTATGCCCCTTCAGAGATGTTTAGAGTAGAATTCTTCATTTAATATTCTCAACGAGATCTCTTCGATATGCCATTAATTTTGCTTCTTAAAAATTTAGGATCCAATTTTTTCTCGACGTATCAACGTCAAAAAGCTCGGCTATGGAGCATACACTTCAAGCTTATTTATGATAAATTGACTAATTTGATTGCTAAAGCATACTCGTATCTCTTCTAAATTGAACTCTGGTCTATACAGTTTAGCCTCCAACCATTAGATAATAGCAAAAGTAAATAAAAATTCTGGAATAATATAAAGTTCAATAGAAAGCATCCATTCATCAAAAAATATGAAAAATTAAAAATAATTTTTTCTAAAAATAATCGCACTTATCCTCCAATCTATTCCTCTTTTATTCTTTCTCCAAAATTATCTTCTTCTCCAAGTTTACTCATGTTCTCAAATAGTGGAAGAATTTAACTTCCTGAGAAGAATCCATCATGAACTATTATGTCTTGTTTATGTGAGCAAATTTGAGCTTCATCATGAGGAGGGAAAAAAAGATAAACAAGAAAGAAAAGTTTTCCCACTTATAGCCCTTAAGGAAATCATTTTCTGACGCCATCAATTGAAAGAAAATACATGTCTATGCACACATATACCCACAGAAAATCCCTTTGAGTTATTTTAGCCCAATCAGACTGACCAAACATATACACAGATTCTCGCTTGCTCAGTGAGATGAGTAAACGTGAAAATCAATTGGATGGTTGATTCATGAACTGTTGGTGAATACTTTGAAATGATTGTTCATACGTTTACTGTTGGGTGAGAGAAAAAACCTTCAAGATATTTTATCATCATCTTATTCCTTTTTTCGAATATCTTTTGACACGATCACCGGCTTGGAAGATTATATATCGAAGATGATAATTTCCGCACAAATGATTTCCACTACCTGAACTACTAAAATGAATCAACAGTGATTTGTGGTTTTTTTATCATCTTCCCAAATTGATGGTCTTTCTTGTCAGTTACAGGCGCAACTTTTTGAGCTCTTCTTCCCATGAGTATATGTTTGAATGAACTCCACAAATCGGAAGTTGGAATATTTTCCATGGAAAGTAAAGGGAGTAGGTAAAGATGGAAAAAATGAGGTGAAAGAAGAATCAATATTTGCATAAATCATCAATCTGTATATTCTTTCTCCCACTACAATGTACATCCATTTATCTCGAATCTTCTCATGCGAATATGAAATAAGCCACTGAACAGATTGACCTCGGAAAAGGTTTTATATTACACCTCCAAAAAACAAGCTTGAAGCCGAATTTCGCCTAAATTATCTGGGAGTGAATAATTACATATTCATTGAGAGGTGTGATATCAAAAATTGAGCTAGTAATTCATCAATCTTGACTGTGTACATGTATGTACTTCCTATTGTCAGAAGTTTAGATTGAATTTTTTCATCTTAACATTCAGAGTGTACTCATAATCTTTCATTGATCATGTTTTACATTGGCCTTGATCGATATCAAAAGTTTTGGAAATATCGAGCATTGTTCATGAAGGATCTGCTAGAATGGGTCGAGAATTTCACGAAGCCAATAGATTCCAGAAGCTAGAAGCAGTAGCTTGTCACAAACATGATTCTGATGAGGCTATCAGCGATTAACATGACAAGCTTTCAATCTAAATTGCACCTAAAATACATCCTAACTGGGTTAACATAGATGTCTGACCTAGTAGCCGATTAACGATCAAGCAAAAACATTTAATTGACAGCTCATCTGGAGAGAGAATATGCTACTCTTCTCTACTGAACAAGATAAAAGGAATCATCTGATCAGATGGATTTGAGGTTTTGTTTCCTGAACACGACACTTTTGATCTACAACCTCGGATTTGTATCTATCTTTACAGTGACCCATGTCAAACGAAAGAATGCTGTGTGTGAAAGAGGACAATCAAAATATATCTCGAAGAGCTGCTCATCAGCACGCCATAATCAAAGTAAAATTAGACTCATCACGATATACATGTAAAGAAGATGTCATAATAATGTAATCATTGTGATCTCAATGAACAGGAAAAAAATCAAAAGAGAATAAAATAAGACTTGAGAAAAGACAAAAAGATGCTGCTTGGAAGAGAATATAGATTCTAGTTACCTGAGAAGCTCATCATACTTTTTTTTCCACATTATTACTTCTTCATAGATGAGTAAGTGACATCATCTCAATCTCAGCAACTCAAAATCTCAGTTTTCCCAGACACATCATGTCGATGAAAGAATGTCCAGAGAAGAAGAGAAAGACAAGAATAACCCTCAAGTCTTTTCTTGTCTCGATTATATTATATTAGATTGCCCATTGCAGAAGATGGAGAAAGTCACATAATCTGCCATGTAGGGAAGATGATTTTGGTAACAAATTTCACATTCAATACTTCATGGCAACTGAGGTACCTCTTGTACCTCTTATGTGATGCTCTACGAGTTGATATATGCATCATCACAATGATGATGGCATTCCTTTCACTTCTTCAGACAAGTTCAGAAAAAAAAGAGAAGAGAACGAAAGGATAGAGAGTCTGGTTTTCATTATCTAAATCAAATGTGATCCTATGTATATATGAAAGTTGAGAAAGTGGAAAAGATTACTGAACAACGATTCTCACCCATCTTCACTGAACTTTATCTGAATCATCTTCACTGCTTCTTCTTATTGCATCACTTTCTCTCTCTCTCCATGCTGGCATATCAAATTCAAGTGAGGCTTAATTTAGTTTCAAGTCTTAGGATGCTAGCTAGCATTTTCATTTTTGTCAGTTGAAAACCTAGATACTCATCTGTGGTGTGTGCGAACAAAATTGAATGAAAAGTATATATCCTCTCAACTGTCTAGAAGGCAAAATGTGAACCAGAGACACTGAAAACTTTCATACATCTTGTAATCATAAGCTATAAAAATGCCTTGATGACTATTCTTAGACTTTTATCTTGTTTTTTAATTCTTTTTTCCCTCTCCTAATGACAGTGAATATTAGACAATATTTTCAACACCTCCCAATTGGATGATAAAGATGTTCACCGATCAACCCCTTTTCACTTTAACCATAATTTATGTTCTCTGCCGATGGCATGTAATGAGGACCCAAAGAGCTCCTCAGAAACGAGCACAGATATAGATAATTCACATGGAGAGGAGATAGATTCATGTTCCTATGTACGAATATTTGCGTTCATTTGTCTCACATTCATTAAACATTCTTGTCATAGTATTCATGTTAATAGCGTTAATAGTATCAAGATGTATTAGAGACTAATAGGAATAAGCTTTCAAACCCGAGAGCTAAAAAGACAAGATGAAGAGTGAATAATTTTATATACTTGGTCTCACCAGATTTCATGTAAATCTGTAAATGTATATGTTATCTTGTTGTCATTTCATGAGAAATTTTGAATCTCTGGGTAAACAGATAAACAGTTCCCAGAAACATTTATTGCTCCAACAAAGATGAAGAGTGAGAATGAATCAAAATCATTCAACACAACAAGTTTCTGAATCCTACGGTTTAAATCCGCTTGCTGAGCTTAGGTGAAAAGAAAAAGATTCTCTGCAGAAGAAAATAGGCAAATTCTGAATAAATCTGAAAAATAAATAATTTGAAGGGTTTTCACCGACAGACATAATGTTTTCTGAGAAATTTTGGAGGGAGAGAGAAAAAAAATATAGTAACTTGGTGAACCAAGTTGAGAGAATAAAATGAGATTCCTATATCTTATATGTGAGAATGTGTTAGTGGTCCTAGGAGAATTGTTGAAATAAAAATATTCGGTCAGTTGAGGAAAAATGAAGAGCCTGTAAGCTTGAATTGTTCTTTGCGATTCTTTTTTTGGCCGATTTCTTCTTTTTCAGGAATAAGCTTATCAAATTGCTCTCAATCGTACGATGATCCTCACTTTTTCAAGTATTTTCACTTGTTTTGAACTCAAAATTTGGAGAGAGAAAAAATCTGAGTTAAAATATGGGCTTCCAACAAAATGTATTTTCAAAGTGGAGACAATAACAGGACATGAGAGAAAAACACAAAAACTCACAGACCCTAAATCACTTGGCAAGAAAAAAAAGATAAACGACATAAATTGCATCTCTCTTAAGAGGTATCATCATTATTTTGTGTTCCATTTTGTGGACCGAAAGATTTGAAATCTATAGTATCATGAGGAGTGGAAAAAGAGAAGACATGATAGGGTAGAAGAAGAGAGAATAAGAATAGAAATGAAAGCTCGACATCGGCAATCAGAAGTCCGTTGAGCTAGAAACATTGCAACTTTTCGCACTACTTCATCCATTGGATAACCATTTGGCCTCAATATTTGGGCCATTTTGCTTTCAATTCAAAAGAAGAGAGAGAAATAGGATAGGAAAAAGGCTGGAATGATTTTCAAGATGACATAATTTGAACAGGAGAAGGATGGATACCAAGAGAAAGAGAGGGAAAAATTTTCTCCTCTCAAGCCACTATTGCATTACACAGAGAGTGATGGTTCCATGTGTACGGAGACAGTGAAAGTGAATCGAGGCTCGAAACATGAACACCATGCTTTCAAACATTGGCATTGGCAGGAATAAGAAAGAGGAAAAGAGAGAGAAAAGATGAAAAAGTTCCCAAAAATTCAAACTTCACAAGTGAACAGATGAGAAAGCAACAGCAAAAGAAAAAGTATGCAGTATTATCGCAGGTATCGCCTGTCGGTGTTGAACCAGAAAATCAGCACATTTGAATGATTCGAAATGTATCCTGAAATATGTACAATTTTGACAAGCAACCTATTTTGACTATGATTGAGAGATTATCATTATCCATCACTTTTCTGCCGAATTGTATGTATGCGTGTGTGTATGTGTATGTGTATGAGAAAGAAAGAAAGAAAGAAAGAAAGAAAGAGAGAGAGAGAGAGAGAGAGAGTATCTAAGACACTGGAAACTCCTATGTACAAAGATACAGGCTGAACTTCCACTGTCATTATTGTTGAATAGAGGACACATTTTTCCATTATTTTCTTCTCCTATCAACCGAGAAAGATTTTTCCTTTTTTCCAATGGCAACCCAAATATTGTAGCTACAAGTCTGTGTAACAAATCGTCTGCCTTGTTGAGGCCCTGGATGAACATCTCTTACGAATGCTTGACACTGATAGCGATTTACAGTTATGCACCTTGTAAGAATATCTGATTCTTTTTTCTCTATGCTCAATTCTGCTTTGTTAGTATAAATAGCTCAAGCTCTAAACAAAAAGCATGGAAAGTCAGCTCAAAATACAGCTGAGTGCTCGGAGAAATAGAAAAAGATGGAAATATTTTTCCAAATTTCTTCCACAAGTGAATGGAGCAAAATTTTTTGAAGCCACCAAGAATAAGAATAAGAAAGCCAAAATAAATAAACAGTCGAGAAAGTAGCTAACGTCAAAAGTTTCAATGAACCTGGAAAACGCAATAAACATTAGTTTGCTCGATTTCAATCACAGCAAATATTCTACAAGCCTGATCAGGGCTCTCAAGTACCAATCAGACGTCTACAGCAAGGTTTTTCTTTCTCTCAGTCACTCAATTTGCACCAACTTCCAAACTTTTGCCTAGCAAAAATTGTTCTAAATTTGCATTTACGCAATTAAAATTCGAGAATAGAAGATGTACATGTTGTGAGTGTGTGTACTTTTCACCCAGAAAGTTGAGTTAACTGTAAGAAGGTGAGAAAGAAGCTGTACTATAAAATTTTGTGATCTAAGAACTTTGAAAAGGCGTTACAAAGATCACACAGCAAGGAATGCCATTTGTCATGATCTGATTTGCACGATTGAATGTGTGTGAAACTGTTGAGAGACAGGAGATCCTTCACCGTTAGAGATGGCCATTGTGATGTAAAATAGGTTGAACAAAATGCAAGATACTCACAGAATGCATTATCATTCTAGTTGGGATTAATGAGTCTGACAATCACACCATGTTACACGTGAATAGGAATAAAGAAAATTCAAATTGAAAAGCAATGATGATAAGGAACAAAGGAGAGAGAGAAAAAGGAAAGAGATAGTTGAATAAGATTGTAAGACGGAAGAAGGAGGTGAATGGAGAGCAAAAGCATTTTTTGGCATCGTTCAGATTATTACACCATGTAGGCCAAAATGAGACATGAGCCAAGAGAGAATACTGAAGAGAGAGAGAGAGAGAGAGAGAGAGAGAGAGAGAGAGAGAGAGAGAGAGAG
>QZCP01000190.1:189443-211583 GCA_003956705.1 Brevipalpus yothersi
GAGAGAGAGAGAGAGAGAGAGAGAGAGAGAGAGAGAGAGAGAGAGAGATTTCAATCCAAATTTTTTCTCGATCACAACTAATGAATTCTGATGATGATGTCGAAGCAATACATGTGGAGAGAGGCTTCAACCATGAATTGGAAGAACATTTTAGTTAGTTTCTATTTTTTCAGAAGACAATTGAAGCGAATAAATTGATTAACAATCCAAATGGCACAGTTTGGTGAGCAAAGAAAACCATAGGGTCAACTAGGATTCCTATTTGATTGCCCTCAAATTCAATTTATCATCGAGAACGAATCAGAAATTAGCAGTCCTCATAATTGATTGTAAACAATGCATCTTAATGGGAGTCTAGTGTGTGTGTGTGTGTGTGTGTATTTGAATGAGGAAGAACGAAAAAATAAATAAAGATCTGAACTTTGGAAAGAAAATTAACATAATCATCATTAAGATGATTGAAATTAGTGCTGAAAGCATAAAAGATCCGATTAACATCAGTTAGTGACTGAAGATGCCTTTCGAACCTCATAATTTTCACTGGAACTTTCCAAAAATCGTGAACATAAGTAGCCTTGAAATTTACTTCCGTTGAGCTCGATTGATCAGTAGAAGATAAAAATTAGCAAAACACATCTACAAGGTTTGCCCATTCAATGGTTATTGTTTATTTAACATTCCACTCCATTCTTGTTACCAAATAATCGATTAGCTGAACTCACGATAAGTTTAGTGCATCATCTGGTCCCTTTTTTTGGGCTCATCCATAATTTAAACACACACACACAGAGATAGAAAACTCTACACTCTGTTGATCTGTAAGTCTTTGAACTTGCGAATAGATTAAAATATTCTAGACAATTTTTCTGTATTCAACTCAAACAGTAATTATCTGTCAAAGATATGAGTGGAAAAACTTTACTCCAGTCTATACCTTTTATTTGAGTTGCTTAACTTGGTCGCCCAAAAATCAGTCAACTGAAGCTTCTCGGTCCAATTGTGTGGAGAAGAAAAAAAGTTGAGCTCAACATTTTTTCCACCTTCTAACAGCAGAATACACCATCATCTGTAGCACACACACACTTCGGTATTCTCAGAACGCTACACTCATCTTCCAGGAATAATGAGCTCCATTGGCTTTCTGTTAGCTTTACCATCAAATCATGTCGACATTTTGGATTATGTCCTGAATCTGTACTCTTCTGTCTTCCTCCCCTCTCTCTATCTATCTCTTTCTTTCTTCATCATCTTATTCTTTGTAATCCAAGAAAAAAATTCAATCCTCTAAGACTGAAACTTTGCTGGTTGCGCGCTCCGGAAATATTAGTGAAGTGTACCGTTATGTTGAAATTTTTTTCTTTTTCTCTTAACCCACACACTTAAGATTGGTGGTATTCCTTTAAACTTTAATTGTTCTACTCAGTTATTGCGGTTTTTTTACACTTCACTGGAATACTGTCTCTCTCTCTCTTCTTCCACAACCCTCTGGCCAATAGGATTTGATTCACTTTGATTGCTTCTTCAACCAGAAAATCTTTGAACAATTTTGTTCCCAATGGTGAAGCAAATTGTGCAACCCCAGGAGCAATCCCTTGACAAATTTTTGGAGACTTCCACTTATTTTGACACAGATACAGAGACACACACATACACACATTCTACAATCATACGAATCGATCGTGTTTCATTCCAATTGATTTCCTAATTGTTGGAGTATTTGTTCAAGAACCATAAGATCACGAAATTTATTAAGCAAATCATCAATAAGTGTCTAGCCAGTAAATCGAAACATTGATCCATGCAACATAAATATACACTTTCACTCATTCACTTGGGCTTTCTTCTTGCTTACTTTCTCTCTCTCTCTCTCTCTCTCTCTCTCTCTCTCTCTCTCTCTCTAAACACATTCACTTGGAATCATTTTGTTCTCATCTTTCACATTGACCATCGAGACGTGATCACCAGCAAATGATCTGAATGACATAAGCTTGCGAAGTACATAGTGTATATGTGTCTCTCTTAATGGTAAAGCAACTTGGGTTCATATGTGTGTAAAAGTGTGTGTATGTTGTCTTGATGGATCAAATGAACCACTTTCTTTTACCCTTTTTATCGCCTTTATCACTTTTACTTCATTCATCTTCTCGCCCCTCCTTCACCAAATAGAACATCTATTTTACCACATCAATAATTATCTTTCTTCTTCTTCTTCCTCCTTTCTCAAATCATATACTTGTGAAAATATATACCAATGAAAATGGTCTCTCCTCTCTCTTTACCTCTATGTTTATTTACTCCCACACGATAGCCACCAGCATTGTATGGAGGAAGAATTTCATTGCGAGCATTCTGATTGTTTTTGTAGTTTTTCTCTATATTCTCAATACCATCATCATGTTGAAATCGTTCTCTCTTGATCATCATCAAGAATTTCATCAACTCGATTCTATTTTCTGCTCCATCTTCTTATTTATCTTCCCTCTAGCGAACCTGTCTATCAATCATGGATCAAGTCACGAAAGTCAAAGTGTGGCGTCAAAGGTTAGTGTGTTGAGCCCTTGAATCCACTAATATCCTGATCCTATTCCGATAAACTTCTATGGTCAACCAGACTTTTGTTTTCAACTGACAGACAGTGAGAATTCCTCTTTGAAAGAATTCTCCAAAGAGAGGAAGAGACAGGGAAAGGGAAGAGAAAGAGAGAGACAGAGAGAATCCCTCTTGAATGTTGCCAATCTCTTGAGATTTCTTTTATTGAGTGTCTGAGTTGGACAAGATGCTCATTTTTATCTGATATGAACACAGAATAACATGTCTATGTTTCCTGTCATCTCATGCTCGTCATATTCAGAATTTATGCGAACCGTAGTATAAAGAATGTGATAATATGAGTATCTCTTGCAGAGAATAAGGAATACATGAGCAGCTGTGTGCATACATTACTCAGTATGCTTGATCAACAATTCATTTGTTTGCCAAAAAAGATCAGATTGATACTAGTGATGACTGATCATTCCATATTCTAATATGATTATTACGCTTCTCATAATCGTTTCAAAGTGCTGATAGTACTGATCATATTTTCTTTAAGAATTATTCTCTCGAAGGAGATTCGCTTGATCCTTTCTCTATTTCATCATGCAAAATGTGAGATCAACATTTGAATAGGAAACTATCTCATTCTTAGAGATCATCATCAAAGATTATAAAAAGTTTATAGTGAAAGTAAATGGTAAAAGTTCAAGAATGATGATCAAGTCAAGCATCAAGAAGATGAGATACTCTGTTGGAGGATCTTTTATTATTTTCTTATTTCCTCAAATTTGCCTACTTTTATGATTCCACCAACAGAGAATACATTTCCAGAACGTTTGTTATCAAAAAGAAAAAATCGCTGACTCTTTTTCTTGATGATCTTCAAACTTTTATACACATGAAATAAATGATTCCAAAATGGATAGAAAAAGAAATGGAGAAAATATTCCTCTCGCTGAACATTCTCTTCTGTTGGAAAATTCGCTCACTCATCATGATTGTTCTGCCGATTAGAAAAATTTTGTAAAACCCTAAAAATATACTCTCCCACCAGAATACATAACACCCACGGCCAGAGGCTTCACACAATGAGACTTGCAACAAGTCAATAGAGATGAGTTTGGTAAACGGAAACAGTTTTCCAGGTGTTCATATTCACACATTAATGTGTATGTATGTGTCTGTCTGTCTTATCTGAATTTTTAGTGAATCATTTTCATTAATAAAAATTCAAAAGCACCTCAAACTCATGCCATTGATGGAGGAGAGCCATTATTATTGGATGGGCTCCTGGATCTATTGATTAAATCTGTCACAAAAGATTCTGAATACCCATTTTTGTTCAAAATTAATTTCATATTGGGTCCATACTAGGAAAGAGCACACCTGAAGTGTCATGATAAACGAGCTGCATTCGCTTTCCACTGAACTTTCATCAACCAACCAACAACATGCACTTGAGAGGTATGCATTCAAAAGAAGAATAAAAAAAATTAAACAGCAAAAAATTTCACACCACCAACTATTGTTATGGATTCTGTGCGGTAACCAAAATTACCATGAACAAAAGCGACATGGTTAAAGAGAGAAAATTTCAAGTTCATCAACATGAGAGATTGAGTTTCAGACTCATTGCACAGAACGTTGGAGATAGTTTTCCTCTATCTCTCAGTATTTCTATTTCTTGATTCAATTAGTTCAGTTAATTCTTCCACGTAATAAATAAATTCTTGAAAACAATAATTTTACCCTTTACTAGACCGGAAGAGCAGGTCGCATATTAATTATAAGAGGCTTGGCCTGTGAAAAGCTCATCGTTTCGAGGTATCATAACTTAATCGAAACGGAATACTGCTCTATCTGTTATGGATTGCCTGTCTACTGACAGTTGTCTTGAGTGGAAGTATGAACACTTGGACAAACACAATCGGTTATTACGATCCTCAGAATATTTGGAATGATTGATTATCATGAAATCAAGGAAATCGAATGGGTGCCCATAGATGAGAAGCACTGATAGCAGTAAGATAAATCAGAGGCAAAGAAGAAGAGAAAAGGTGTCCAATATAAAAGTGGCTCTATTATCTGGCCTGTACTGGATGCCCCCAGGATTTGATCTATTTCTGCATACTGATGATATTTAAATACAAATTGGATCAGTATTCCATCGTTTCTGTTCTATACCAGACTGAAAAGGGTGAATCTATCAAGCTTTGTGTTCAAGTCTAAATTGAATCAACCTTTAAGAGGAAGAAGAACTTTTACCAAAAGCAATATGCTGAATCGATTCTCCTTTCCTACAACTTCTATTTCTGTGTGTGTGGTAATATAGGTTTCTACAGATACTAATATCGGATTTGTGGCAATTCAAGCTAAATTACACGATTCACTTCTAAGATTCTGCCTGACATCTTGGAAGCAAAGAGCAGATTGATGTTCCATGGAGAACTTTGTTTCTGTTTGCTACTTTCAAGCCACAATGGACACACAATATTCAAGGTCTATGGGATTATCGTCTCTCTCAAGCCTATTCTCTCTTTCTTTTACCGGTTTCAAATTGTGATGAGAAATAGATCCAGATAACTTTGATCCAGTAGGATATTCTACCTTAAAAATAGACTGAGACAAACAATTTCGCCTCAAGAGATCCAAAAAACACTGCTCATCCAATTGCTTCATAGCTGTTGCTGCCATCGAAATCTGTGTGTGGCTATCTTGTCCAGATAAGTAAGAGGAGGGGAAAAGTTCAGAGGATCGCAATATTGGTGGAAGTTTCATGGTTGACAGTGGACAGTGAGGGATGAGATTATGATTGATTGACTCCAGAGATGAGCTTGAATCGCTTGAAAAGTAGGACAGAGCATAGACGGAAGCCAGATATAGAGAAGCCCAAGAGACACAAAAGAGAGAGATAAAAACGAAAGAGAGATAGAGAAAGGCAGAAAAACTGAATCACGGCCAATTCCTTCACTTTTTTTCCAGCTTGGACAAAGTTTATTCAGCATTTCCAATTACTTTAGGAAAGAGAGAAGCTCTAGTATCAGATTCACTGGAAAATTCACCAGAAACGCAAGCATCAGCAATGGCTGGGTTAATTTTGTCTCTCGGTGTATGAATAGTCCTCTTGATGTAGGAGTAGGAAAAAAATATGAATGGGAGGATGGATCAGAGCATCGATACCTGTATGTGATGAAAGGCTTCTTTCTCACATGTTTTGGTACCCTTTTTGATCAGAAAAAAATTAGCTGAATTGCATTTGACTTTTGCCATCTTCTCACCAAAAAAGAAAGAAAGAAAGAGAAATCCATGAGTTTTTTCACTCGCAAGCTTTTACCCTTCTATTGATGTTACATAACCCTTCAAGTTTGCCTTTTTTGAGCTCCATCAGGCCATCCAGCCGAGAATAGAGAGGAAATAATAGAGATGGTTTACCATTCTTCTCATGGAGACCAAGTCAAGGTCTGGTGACCAAAGGGATTGAGAGAAAGAGAAACAGACAGAGAGAGATCATGATAGTGGGTCATCCAATCTATCGGCAACCAAGATTCCAAGAAATGAACCCCTCTACCAAATTTGACTACAAACCAAGATCAGCCCATATAATTGAATCGCTTCCAGTATCAATGAATGAATAGAGCCTCTTCGAGAATATATGTTCTTAGGGTGTATATATTTAGTCAAGTACTGGTAGACACAAGTGTAGGGCGAAAGTGGTCTCAAACATCAGTTCTAACAATGTTAAACGAAGGTTCAATAAACAGCCGTCAATCGAATATATATATATTGTCATCGGAAGCTCTTACATATTGGGTTTGACCAATTTCAGGTTGAGAGCTCTTGAATAATCGTTGATTTTGTTCAATCAATTGAGTTTGTGCAAAAGCCATGGTATCGACATCTCCGACTTTATTCCATTTACTTTTTCCTACTTGAATAAACCATACGATCATGTCTCTCTCTCTCCCTCTTTCTTTCTTTCTTTTCTCTTCCTCTTTCTCAAAGTTACTGAGAGAGTTATTCAAGCAATTCGATTGGTAGATTATCTTCGATCGCCTGATTTTCTATCCAAAAATATCACATATTTCGCCAACACACTCGACTGTAAACCAAGCTACCAAAGAGGAGTAAGTAAGTAAGCAAGAGAGAGAGAGAGAGAGAGAGAGAGAGAGAGAGAGAGAGAGAGAGAGAGACATGAGCATGAATCAAGTTGATTGCCTATGACTTGATCCATAGACTCATGATCGAGGGACTATTTCTACTCACAACACTTCTCATGGTCTAGGATAATCGAAACTTTATCACTTGTTATACACGATTAACGCTTGTTTGAAGCTATAATATTAATAAACCACATCATACAAGTTGAATATATGAATGGATTTTTTCGGAATATTTCCTATCCTTGAGTATCCCTGAATTTCCTAGAAAGTTAATATTTCGAAGAATATAAGAGTATAAGAGCCACCTTGAGCAATATGAATCGAACCTCAGCAAGAATCATGTTATAATGATGATCTCAAATTAATCATATTAGAATGTGAACATGAATAGAGTTTCTGCAGATGATCATCTCAATGATGGTTGATCATATCCGCTTCCTGATCTTCACACTCTTGTGGTAACAGTGAACGAGAGATATATATTCTATAAATTAGTCTGGACATTACCCAAAGAAAACGTCAAAAGTACACAAGTTCGTTCCGTTCGAATTGATCGTTTCAGACAATTTATTCCAGTGTATTTCACATATACACATGGAGGAATATATATATATGTATGTCTGCGTATCGCATAAAAGCATAAGATTTGAGTAATCGTAAACATACATAGACACATTCACACACGCAGCCAGAGAGAAGACACTTACACGCTTTTCGTTTCTCTTTTTTCTACTTTTCTTTTTCCTGGTTTTTTTTCTTCTCGTCCAAGTTTTGAGAAGCAATCTTTCACACACATACAGATAGGAAAAATATTCAAAAGCAACATGCAATAAGAGAGTGAAAAGAATAGAGAGAAAGAAAGGGAGAAGGAAAGGAAAAAGACAGACAGAGGAAAGAGAAAGACAAAACTATCTGAACTTTTAACTTGGAGAGATATTGCATGATAATAGTTGAACAATGTGCTTGATGAGGTTCACCATTGTCGCTGGGCTAGTGTGTAAGCGAGGTTCTGGAGCTATCAAAAGATGATTCGGCTAGGTTTAAAATAGAACACTTGAGTGGATTCCAAGAGAGAGAGAGAGAGAGAGAGAGAGAGAGAGAGAGAGAGAGAGAAGAACCCAAGAAAAGTGCAAGTCTCTGGCGAAACTTTTACTTTGGATTTTGGAAGCGAATATGTATGCTGGTTGGCGTGATGAGATCCTTTCTTATTGCTTCTATCTCTTCTTTCCCTTGATTCACACGTTATTCAGGAGAAGAATCATAATGAATAGAGCAGATTATAGTGAGTGAAAGTGAAAGAGAGAGAGGAGAGCTTTTCTTAGTCCCATTTTGGTTGGAGGTGTGAAAACTTATGGAATCTCTAATCACCGACAATCTTGAATGAGAGGAAGATGAGCTGATCTGAACTTTTTTTCTTCTCCTCTTCTTGTTCTTTTTCTCGAGCATAATAGTACGATTAGTTTATCGAAGAGGCAAAAAGTTCACACAAGAAGCAGAACAAAATGCATGGAATCAATTAGGGGCGTGAAGTAAGAAAAGAAGCCATCATCCGATCCTATCACTAGAATTACTAGAATTAATTTGAATAGCCAACTTACCATCTTGATCCACCAATGTGACCATATTCTTAAGCTCAGTATCAGTAGCTCTCTGCCCTAATGATCTCATTACAACACCCAATTCGGTGGAAGTTATCCGTCCATCAAGATCTTTGTCAAACAATTTGAATGCTTCCTTAAATTCCGAGACTTGTTCCTCGGTAAGACCGTATTCAGTCTACAAAATAGAAGGAAAGAAAAAATGATAAATTATCATTTGAAACATTCCAAGTAAAGAAGGCGAAATATCGACGTGAGAAAAGTGTAAATGTGAAAAGAATAAGATGAATTTCATTCTGCAAGATGATATGAGCCCAGACAATTCAATTCAGAATCTAAGAATCTCTAGCCTTTCCTCGTCTATAGAGAATGTAAGATGAGTAAAACTTTTTTCCCATGTCACATCATTGAATCAAAAAGCTGGCTCATCATTTTTCATGAATTCACAAGCTTTCCTCCCTCCTCTCTCTCTCACACACATCATATATACGTGTATATCTATTCTTGAAGAAAGAGGATCAAGAAATAGATACATAAAGATGAAGAATAGGGAATATGACTGAAGGCAGATAGAAAGGGAAAAAATGGGAATATATCCTCAAGCAAAATACAAGTTCTAACCTGGTAAAATAAGAAAATCAGCAAACTTTGCTAGCGACAATACTATTTGCTATTTTTATTCACCTACACATGGATCTGTTGACTGATTCAGTTGTATATCTATCTATCTTTTGCGCCTTCCTCTTCTCCTTCCAAGTTTCATGCAACCGCATATTCGATAATCTATGCTTAACATTGGGATTGATCTAATGTTACTGGGAAAGGAATGCTATTTTGACCATGAACTAGTCGATAAATCAGATCATCAGAGCATTTAGTAGCTGAATTTCGTGAAAAAATTTTCCAGATTGGAAGCTCTCAAATTTTTTTCACTCTAATTTATGTGTCATTATCATGAAAATATCAATGTCATGATAGGAAAAACTAACTGAAAAATTTCCTCATAAAAATTTAACCAATTCAAAAAGACAAATATTCCCACATTACTCCTCATGGACCGATCTGATCATTTAGATGCGTGAGATATATTCTCTAGCAATTTAATTATGCTTCATAATGCTATTCAACTCACCTTGAAATTATCCGTTTGACACTCAGTCTCCATGAATGATTGTGTGTGTATGGTCAATAATGGATGAAAAAAATAGTAATCGAAGGGAAAAGTGAGAACCAAAAGTTCTGATGATCACCAGACAGATATGCACACACACACTTGAACACAAAAAGAAGATGGAACGAAAGTTGATAAAGTTGATGAAATATTTTTGCTGGCAAAAAAATAAGTATACGAATGTCTCTCTTCCAGTATCACTTCCTTCGATATTCGTTGCCAATATCAAAATCACCTGACTGTTCAAGTTTTGCTAGTTTGAGCAGCCCACAATCAACACTCACAAAGGATCATCAAGATTGTCTTCACTCTTGAACGGAACAAGAATAAGAATAAGAAGTAGCGATAATTCGAGCCATCAACTGGTGATAGAAACTATCTTTCGGAAGCTTGATATTGAGAGAGAGAGAGAGAGAGAGAGAGAAAAAGAAAGAAAGAGAAGCGAGCGCAACAGAACTGCATCGAGTGGATTCAAAGAGTATTGAGCACTCCAGCAAACATTCCCATCTCTTTTCAGCATTGGCTCACTCTCTTTTCTCTCTCTTTTCTTTCTCCCTCTCTTTCTCTATGGCGCGGCATTTATCGAGTATAACGGTAAAAATCTAACAGTGGAAAAATGTACACACAGGCACACATATTTTTCTTTTTTTCTAGCATCAAGTACTCAAGAAAGCGACCAGAAAGAAAGAAAGAAAGAAAGAGAAAATGTTGTATTGATACTGAAGGAAAAATATCAACCTTTGATCATTTTCGTGCGTCATTTGTGAGTTTTTTTCTCATTTGATCATCACAAGTATTTCGCCGGTGAAGTGTCTTGTATTGTGATTGAAATAGTAATCGGATGTTGATTTCTTAATCAGAGACATACTTTGGCAATAGCTTATTCGTTCACTTTAGCTTCTTACTGCTTCTCATTATCAGTCTGTTCTATCCGTATCGGAAGCTGAATGAGACGCTCGAAGGTCAGACATGACTTCATGATTTGTAGATAATCAATTCACATGCCAAGCTTAGAAATGATCATCAAAATGGATATCTTTCGAATAAAAATCGAGGCAAATACAATAAAAAAGAATAACACAGTATCATATTTCATTTGATGGATATTCCAATTTTTTTCATAAATATTTTTGCTTCTTTTATTTTTTTTCGCCAACCCAAGTTGGATCAAATACCACAATATATTACATGTATATACAAAACTTACACACATATGCATGTATGCATGCTTAATAATGATAATAATAATAATAATAGATATAGTTTGTGAGGTATTGTTTCGAAGACAATGAGTATTCGTCAAATTAGCAACTTATAAAAATATGAGAAGGTAGAGAAAGATTATTCGAAACAGAACAGCTATAAAAAGAATGGAATGGTCAAATGAATCAGCACACGATGATTTGGCAGCTTAATATTATATCACAGTTTCACGATGAATGCTAGACGATGCATGCTGATCATCATCATCAGTTGCCATATGCTTGAATCTCGATTGATCTTGATTTTCCATTGGCAAGTCCATTTCTCCTTTACACATTGGCTCAAACTGTAAGGATAAAGTATCAGACCATGTAATGTACAGATTAATTGATAATAGCTGATAATTTTGTTCACCATAACTTTCAATTGCAGATAGCTACCAAAAAAGTGAGCGAGAGAGACAGAAAAAAAGGTTAACAGCATCTTGAACAAATTATTATCAGGCTCAGCGTAAGAGTCAGTGTGGCAACGATCAGTAAACTAGCATCGAGAAGGTTGATAAGACGAATAGATGTGACGGAGAAACTGTTTTTCTTCACCCTAACTTGAATCTGTTTCGTTGCCATGAAGCTAAATTAATCATAAGTTAGTGTTGGTTTAAAAGGAGAGATGAGAAAAAGAAGAGGTGATAATTGATGTTCGTTTTGCGTCTTGGGTTCAGGTCTGTGAGCTTTGAAGGTTCAAAAATCGAGAAAAAAAACAAAGAAAGCGAGACAGATAAATTATAGAAAATATCGTCTCAAATCGTTTTCTTTTTGCAAAGTTTACAGGCACTTTGATATGAGAAAGACCTCTTAATGATATGGAGACGAGAGATTTAGAGATTATTTTACAAGATTTTCATCACCTAAAATGATAATAATAAATCAAGAAAATTCAGCTTCAATTCGCTGGAAATACTAAATTTTCATTCAGAAACTCATTCTTGTCAAATTTTGCACATTAACCATTCCAATCCAATAATGCTCCACAAAATGTCAAGCTTAGTAAGTGAAAGGCTAGTATAAAAATTGATTAAATGTGTGATCTATCCATCAGACAGAGGATGTGAGGACAAATTTCATTCCTACCAACAAAGTTCTAAAGAAAGTTCTATCGATGAAAATTTAGAACTAATTCGAAACCGATGTATCCGTCAACAAGTCTATTTAGCTGATTCAATCATGCTGACCGCCATTGGAACGATTTCGTTTCGGACAATACATGTATAAACAAAACTGCCAGCGATGAAATGTGTTCACTTCCGGATGATAGTGATAGATTAAGATGAAAGCTCGATTGGGTTCATTCACCAATACGTCTTTTTTCTCCAGAGATTGAGAGGAAAAGAGAAAGAGAGAGAAAAACTTTTATACCCAAAGAAATAGTGTTGGACGCCTACACAAGCGCTAAATCGGCAACATGAGGTGATCAAAAGATTGATTTACTGCTTTCAAGTCACATGAATGAACTTTTTCAGTCTCTCACATCCACACACTTACACAAACTAGTACAGATGAAAGATGAGCTATCATTTGACTTGAATAAGATCAAGCTTTTTGATCACCACCAGATAGCTATTCTATTTATTTCGATTGACGTAAGTGATAGCCGAGTTCTAAGAACTCGGACTCAAGAATATTCTTCTTTTTCGCAAACTTTTCTTCCAAAAAATTCTCAGTTTCAATTCACCAGAAGGAGACACAAGACAACTGAACCCGAGAATATATATTACATCATGAAGGCGGCAAAGTTGCATAGTAAAAATCGATTGGGAACAGAATTCAAAGAGTCTTCCGAATCATAAATGAATGCACTAGTAGTAGTAGTGTATATGTGGCAGTAAATATAACGGATGTTCTCCCGGGAAAATGTTGATGTCAAAAGGCATGAAAAATCAAGTATCAACAGTATAGAAGTCCATCATGCAAACATTTTACGCTCGAATTGGTCATCAAACATAGAGAAAAACTGATGGACCATAAACATCGTGAACTGATACACTCTTCTATTCATGATCTTAAAATGGGAAAAGCATGTTTCATATGAATGGATCTTCACCATTAGAATGTCATTTTGTCAAGCATGAATAGATGAGATGGAACAAATGTGAAAAATATGCGGTGATGTTGTTGAAAAAAGAGAGTGAAATATTGCTCTCAGCTAGTTATCTGTAATTTTTTCTCTTCTCTTCTCTCTTTTGGTAGCTTGGAGGCAAGTGTAATTGGTTCCCTGTACCCGAACAGATAAACTTACCTGAACATTGGTTGAATATTTTTTTCCACAGTCACCGTCAACAGATCTTGCGTTCCAGATAAGTTCGAAAAGAGCCAATATACTGCCAATTGCAGAGCCGGAAAAAAGGAATATCAGAATACCAGCTATGAAATCAAAATTCAATTCATTAGAATCAAGAGATGAGATATTGGAAGCAGATTTTGACAGTGATGGACATCTTTCGAGTGGGCTTGATTCGTCTCTTATCAAATTAGAATGTATGAAATTGTGTTTCTGATGATGATTGAGTTGCTCTGATTGTCTTTCCCACGATGGTCTATCCTCAAACCAGCGACGCTGTAAACGTTGAAGTTCATGGGTTTCTTGTAATCGCAAGATTGCTTGAGAGATTTGCTTTCGATGTGGTGAATTTCGAGGGAGAGCAATACCATATCCTCTTTGGTCTGATTTGATGATTTCGATTTGTGTTAGATTGCAATTCCGATGAACGTGATAGGTGATTGATGGTGTTTCCATAAAAAATGCATAAGATCCATTCAAAACTTTGCGAATACCTTCCATTTGATCATGTACATAGAATGAGATCTTACTGTCATTCATAACATTGAACAATCTCCTGTATTCCAAATTTTTTGAATCCTAAGAGAAAGGAAAGAAAGAAAGAAAGAAAGAAAGAGAGAGAGAGAGAGATTAGAGATTAGACATCTGGATATTGTTCATACATGTGAACATATTCCAATGCTCAGATGAATATTGGAATGCTTGTGGGACCCTCTAGTTAGAGAGTTATACTCACTCTGAAATAGTAATATATTTGCCCGTATTTAACACAGCCGAAGGCAATTTTGTCTTGATGCAAGAATGCTTCTAAATTTTTTATTGGCTCTTGAAGTTTGAAAGAGATGAAAAATGCGGCAAGATTGGCAACATAAAATGATATGATTACCAATGAGAATAGCCACCAAAAAGCTGCGAGAGTTCTCGTTGAAATTGCTCTGCATCATAGAAAGAAAAAGAATCATCCATCAAACACTTATCTAATCAGTTTGATTAACATCATTTTAGAATTGAACTCACCTTGTATTCAAATTGATTGGTTGATGAAAAAATGAACAAAGTACAAACCAGGCACAATTTGAAAACTTAAATCTATCTCGATTGACCATAAGAAGTAAATTTTTGTTTGAACACGACTTTAAGGCTGATTTATCTTGATCATATTTACATACAGATTCAACAGATCTCTCCAGAGGACTCATTTGGCCAATCAAATACATGAGAGCACTAACCGATATTGATGCAAGACCAATGCAACCCCAAAGACTCATTGAGAAAGGACGAATAAAAGTAAAAGCATCTAGACTGTTAGTTTGTGGAATGGCTAATAATAATCCTAGACCATAGTTCATGAATGGTACCGTAAAATCTACCAGTCTTTGACGATTTACAGTTATACTCAAATCACCTAGGGCCATATCAACACGTTGAGAGACCAAATTTTGTATCACATCATCCCAAGTGCCTCTACTGTAAGGCAAACCAGGAAAAGCATCTTTTCCCAACACAATCACATAAGAGGATATACTTCCTTGAGCTTGAAGAGATTTGAGAAGATCAATTATGAATCCTTCGAACTTTTCGTTGCCTTCATAACGTTCATGATTATTTCGGAGCATCAAATATGGTGTCCGCTATTCATGGAAAGTATAAAAGTGGAAAGAAAAATGTTATTCCTGATTAGAGTTAATTCAAAAATGGGTAGAAAAGGGCTCATTGATATTTAGATTACTAAGAAATTCTGATGATTTGAATCGAATAGTTAAGTCAATATGTAGGGAAATTGGTCAACAGGTGAATAAATTAACCCTTTTCTCGGAAACTTAAATCTTGAATCTGCCAAAATTTGTCAAAAGCTATGTGTGAAAAAACACAAATAAAGAAATCACATCCACACTCTATTTTGATCTTCTTTCTCTTTTTAGCTGGATTGTTTTCTTCAAGAAATTATTATGAAGTCTACAAAAAAAGACTATATAAGAAAAGAAAGACTAAAAAAACAAATGGATTGTGAAACTGGCGGAAAATGGTTCATTTTGTTCACAGTGTTATACGTGATTTTGCAATTTTTTCTGTCACTTTCATAAAGTATGACATATAGAACAATTTATCACTTGACACTGTTCGAGAGACGACAAAAGAGTAAGAGAGAGAGTAAAAATTGGATGAGAGAGATAGAGGCAACATCAAAAATCACTCATGAAAAAGAAAAAAAGAATGCTCTGAGAATGTCTTCTTCACAGATAACTTTCCAAGCTAACAGATAAAGTTGAAGAGAGGAAATTTTCACGACATTCTGGTGGGCGAATAATGTGAGCAATGAAAGAGAGTAAAACGAAATTCTTCTGGTCAAATTAAGGTTTCATCTAGTGTCAAGAAAAACGAGTGAACAATGGAAACATTCTCCAGATTCATCAGATGCGGTTGAAAGTGATTGTTAACTTACAAGCAGCGAATTCACTTTGAACACTTTTTTGAAAAGTTTTTGAGACACCTCCGAAGAGCTTCCAATATCTGTTTGCTTCACGATGAGACCATGTTTATCGTTCCAGAAGCCAGTCTAAGGAAAAGCAAATCATCGTATCATGATTAATGGAAATTCTTGTTCCCTAAAAAACGATAAACACTCGATGGAAGGTATTAATTCGTAGAGTAACATACTGATAAGTCATGGAAATAGAATGATTTACAATTTTGGTAAACATGAATTATCATATTTTTTTCACCGAAGAACATTTGCTAGTAAGGCAGACTAACAAGAAAAATCTGATCTGATGATTGTGGTTTAAGAAGTGAACAATTTCCCTAGAACATGATCACATAATACACTGTACTACATTCAATAGACCTTGAGTTCATCAAAATGCTAGGAATAAAACATCTACTGACTTCAGCTAACTAATTACTTGATTCAATAAGTTTTACAATACCTCACAAAGAGCATAATTGTGAATGCCAGGCAGATAAACAGGAGAAAGTTGTATAATTTGATAAAAACCAAAGAAGATTGATGCCAAGTGTCATATTAAAGAAAAGATACGATTTTTTGAATCATAATGAATCACAAAAGCTACCTAGGATCTCAAACTTCTCCATGTAAAAGGTAAGTATCTTATTTTTAAGATTCTCTCCGAACTCGAATCTTTGTACTCACTTCTAATGAATATCAAACGAACGATATAAATCAGATGCAAAGACAGATTGTGTCCATCAGAGAAGTATCTGAATCTTTCACTCACCTCTACAAAATGTTCACCTTTCAAGTTAAGAAGGGTCAATTGAAAGTCTGTTCGTGATCCATCATGGTCAAATATCAATGGTCCCGTTAGTCCGGAATAGGTTGACTTGAAGAAAAGAGAGAAGAAAGCAAAAAAAGTAGCAATAAGATTTATGAGATTCACTTGAGCTCAATTATATTTATTCAAAGCACAAGTTCAGAGTGAATAGCACCTGTCAAGTGGTGAGGATTGAGCCCTTCTTAACTAGAGAAGAATGTTGAAATATTGTGAGAAGGGAATAAATGTTGTTTTCTAAGTAAATTGACTTCAATGCTCTAAGTCATGAATTTCCAAGTTTGTTTTACTTTTGATGCACAAAAATTCTGACTAGAGTAACACTCAAATTCTTGTATGTATCTTCATTCGTATTTGTTCAGCCATGAGAGGTTCTTGTACACAAAATTTTCTTCCATCATATGCTGATTGAGTGTAAGAAAACATGTACAAAAATTGTTATATTGACTGAATAGGCTGTGTTTGCTATGATGTAGCAATATTTTGATACCATGAAGAGGAACACTTGTGATGAAAAGAATCCACTTCAATTATTTCCACCATGAAACCCGACAAACATAAGTATACATGTTAGCATTCACTACTCACATTCTTCAACTGCTGGATAAGCTGACCTCCATATGACCAGAATTTATTCTGATGAAGGCAAAGAGATGTTGGTGGATCATCTATGAATTGTTGGGCTAGAATCTTCTGAAGAGACACTCCAAAAAATGTCACAGCATCTTGAACAAGAGCTGTTTGGATCTGCAAGAGGAAAAAGAAGACGATTCTTAGGTATAATTCGCAGGAATTCTCGTGCTCAAGTAATCGATAAAGCTTTTATATTAATAGTTATTCCAGACTTTGAAAGATTCCAATCAAATGTAAACAATCATAGTTCACGTGAGAAGGTCAAGAAAATTATTGATAATCAGGGCTTGGTGTTGAATCCTATGCAGCATCTATCCTACTTATACATCCTCTCAGTTGAATGGAGCAGACATTTCGAAACATACCTTTGTTTTGGAATTTTTTGGAGTTTCGATGAACTTTTTTGAAGAAAAGGAACCCTTTGATCTCGTCCAATTACTGAGTAGAGTGTAAGTGGTCAAATTAGTTTCAATCCACTTGAACTCTTTCCAATCTTGACTCTCCATGTCCTAGATTTTTGGAAAAGAGTAGAAAGAAAAAGGAAAATCCAATAAGGCTTTGGTCGGAATTCAGATAGTTTCCACTAAATGTATCTGATTACAAGACAATAGAGGATAGCTAAAAAAATAAAGAGAAAGACTCATAAATCGACTAATCTCTTAGTAATCAGATTGTCTAACTAGATTGAAGAGGAAATTCTACTCAGAACCATATGAGAAAACCAATCAAAATGAATACTTTCCCCTGATTGATTACTGTTCAATGGTCATCGGATACAAATCATCGTTTTCCTTCTTGATTGTCTCATCTAACATTCCTCAGTAACATGATGATTGGAGGCTGATTCCTCGAGACAGTGATTGAAAAAAATTTCCCTCTTACTTGTAGGTTGAGTACATGCATCTGAATCGAATCAACCTTTTAGAATATGTACCTAGTGCCTAGTATGATCTAGTATCAATAACTACATATTGAGTGGGTGCCACATATTACTATGTAATTGCATTACAAATCGTTGCATAATCGAATGATTGCTCAGCTATATGATGCAATAATAGGGTCTCAAACTTTCGACAAAAAAGCAAGAGCCATGAATGTCAGATATCGAATGAGAAAGAACATCCACAATTGATGCTTACCATGTTTACGATGATGAAATTGTTGTATTGGGTCATCAAACCTAGTTCTTTGGCCTGTGTATGAGGAAGGTAGGGGAAGGAAGAGAAAGTGAGAATATAAATGATGAGAAGAAAGGGACAATATATATCGTATAGCTAGCCATGTGTATTGGAAGATCGATAGAATATATATTCGAAAAGAGACAGTATCAAAGAGCATCTTGACAAGGGGAGAGAGAGAAAGATAGTCAATAGATGGGAAAAGATGGCAAGATATTCCAGTTGTTAGGATGAATAGCATTCCCAGACATTTTTTTCGCAGCAAATGTCTATTCCATGAACCAGACAAGATGAAAGTGTCACGGAAACAGAATTGATCATTCAATAGATGATAGCAAGTGCATAGGCCGAGAAGCCCGATAATTTTGACTGTCTTGTCTTGGTGAAAATTTATCTTTTCATCCTGTATGATTCTCAACTTACACTCTCTATCACAAGGCATCATTTCTTTCAATCAAATAATCTGTATGCAATAAGATGAAATTTGAATATCATTATCATCATATTTCTCGCTTCTCTCACACTTCATGAGTGTGACTGTTTTTGGTTGAAAGAGAGACAATATGATGATGATAATTTTGAAAGAAAGAGAGGTGAGAATTTGAATGAGTATAAAATTGGGGAAAATTTTTGTCTCTTCCCAAAAAAAATCGAGCAATGTAAAAGAAGAAAGTAATAGTCGTAGTGAAAATATTTTCACGAATCACCAACCTCACTCAGTAATTGCATGATTCTTTCCACTCGTAGACTGATGATAAATCGGCTCTCATGGTTTCTTTTACAATCTTGGAGTAGCTTTCGAAATGATCTACTGGATGGATTCACTTTTCTTATTGTCGAGGAAAGCCTCTCAGAGAGCCAGTCAATCTGGAAAATTTCGCTGAGAGCAAGAAAATCTGGAAATGAAATTGGAAAAAAAGAGAACACAGATTCAGAGAATGTTACTGTATATGTATACCATTGAATGGAAACTCGAAATGGGTTCATGGGTAAAAGATGATAAAACTATGAATTGAGAGTGGAAAAGAGGAAAGAAAATGAAATGGTATGAGAGAAGAGAGGAGATCGAAGGCAAAAGAGCAAATGTATGGTGAAACAGTAAGCAATAGATGATGAAGCGAGTAAGCTTTTTGGTGGATCATCCTGCATTCATTCGTCTTGTTAATGTGTTTTCTAGCTCTCTTAGGCAATTAATATAGATGATACTGATCTTGTTCAGGTTTCCAATCGATAGGAAAAGGAAACGGAGAGCAAGCGAGAAAGAGAGAGAGAGAGAAAAGACAATGACATACTGAATATATGAGTGAAGGCCAAATAGTGTGAAGTACAGATGTGATTAGGAAAATTGTGCCTTCTAAAATGAACGTTGCCTGGTCATTTGGAAAATACTAGAGCCCTATAGTGTGTATATATGACCTGAGCTTACATTATGGTGTTTCATGGTCTCATCTAGTATCGTGCAGAGTGACCATTTACAGAATATCTTTGGATGGTAGCTTTAACGTGGTAAATGATATCCTCTGTGAGCAATGATTGTAAATCAATGGCCAAGTCAAAATAAGGATTGATTGGACATTAAGGAATATCAGAGGACTCTTATTCTTCTATTCTCTATAGGCTTTTAACTTTTTGTTTTTTGGTTGAATGTCAACTGACACCCTTTGGGTTTGATCTCTTTTTATTAAATGCCAAATAAGAAAGGTCATAGTGGAAGAGGTTGAGGACAAAAGCAAATAATAATCAAAACAATTCTGAGCTTGAGGGCTTACTAATATTCATGCTCAATTTCATTCTGGTTTCGTTAATTCAATAGATTTCGGAAAATGGGTTTCACAACAAGAGATTCAATTTTAATCTTTGATTTAAATATTCTCTCTTGGTTGAAAGAAAATTTTCATTACATTTACAAGTCTTTCTCTCTCTCTCTCTCTCTCTCTCTCTCTCTCTCTCTCTCTCTCTCTCTCTCTTAGGTGAAAAAGCCTAGAACTTCCTCTATTTCGATCATAAATAAGTAACGGTTCATATAATTAGCAACTTATTATTAGTGAGATCAAATTAAATTGACACCTCTTACCTTTCTGAGTTTCATATATGATAGTAACCTCTCTCCAGTGTCCATTAAGCTCCAATAAATGTTTCCAGGCTTTGCTCAGCAGAGAAGAGTGAGGATAAAAATTGATGGAAAATGTACTATCTTTCAAACTGGATGTTGTTTGAGAAGCTGGATTGAATGATGATGGATGATGTGTTTCAGTTTTCATAGATTCAGAAACTGATCGATCATACACTCGAAGATAGGGAATACGATGATGAGCTAGTAGCGAAGACATATACCATCCAGTTCCACAGTTTTGAGTGCTGACCACTGCCCACACACCTTTTCTGAGAAGTTCACAAGCTGTAAGGTGTAGAATACAAAAAAAGGTCACCAAAGCTCAGAGTAGAGGCAGAATATATATTGAAGGCTAAGTTTGAAAATCTTCCACCTACGTTCTTATGGTACATTCTATAAACATCAGATTGATCATTTGAGATAAGTTTCTGATAAGATATTGTTTTAGAATTTCTCTTGAAAAGATTCTGAAAATATTAGAGGATTTTCCCTCTTGGCTGATTCTCTATTCAGAGGCTATCCACTGAAAATTCCATCAACCTCACTAATTCAATTAACTTAGCATTGAGATCTGTCTTCGACAATCATTGAGAGATGAAAGAATGGTATCTCACCTGTTTTGGATGCTAGAAAAACTTTATCAGCTTGAATGTACTCAACTTCTCCCACGAGAGAAATTCCTTTTGAAATTTCTTTCGATTGCGAGTTGAACCTCTCAATAGCTTGGAGAAAAGCATCTCCTAGAGAACTTTCATTTGATTCAAATAAGGCACCTAGAAGAGAGAAAAAAGTTCATGAAATGAATGAAGGAATGATGTTAAATAAGCATCAATATGAAGGGAGGGAAGAGTTCCAACGTAGAAAGTGCAAGTCCTCGAAGGTGAATATCATAAACTACATATTTTACACTTTAAGCGAGTAAAAGTAAAATGCTAAAAAGCTAGGAGAATCCTCAGATCTATGATTGGCTCATCAATTTGAGTTGGCTAATGAGCTTTTCAAGAGGTGTTTCAAAGGACATGCTTTGTTGGAATTATTTCGTTGTGAGCATATATTTGACAAATATGAATTGGGTCTTCAAGATTTTCTGCTCTAGGAGTGAATGGGATATCATCCATTTTATGTGATAGTTTGCATTCAATGCCAAAAGGAGAATAGATTCATTGATCGATTGATAAGAACTCGATTTCTCAAAGTATTTTCGCAACTTTTACTTTCCATTTTCGGTACTTTAAAGGTATCTAATGATGATGGCCATAATTTAGTTGGAAGAAATGATATGGTTTCTGCAATAAAAGTCTGAAATTCAGTGAAACTAATACTTCTCTTCTCTTTCTGTGTGAATACTTTGAACCAAAATTTTTTCCTTCTCTAAATTAAAGCTCATTTTCTCATGAAAATGTTTTTATAAGCAATCTCATTTGAACTATTCACTCGCTTCATTTTTACAATCGTTAAAGACATGTGATCAACATTTTGTGTCTTCCAGTAGTCTGATTATACAAAGTATTCCGAGACTTTTCATAAATCCTTGAAAGGGAGAATATGTCGCTAGAATAACTAAATCTCCATGCCAAAATTATATTCGGGTAAACATAATTTCACACTGTTAAATTGTCTTCTCATCTGGAAAAATTTTTCCCCCTGCATTGAATTAGCTAATCAAGATGAGTAAAAAGGGTAGAACGTTGCAACTTTTTTGACTCTGATTTATTTTCCATCGATGATTTATCCGTTTCAGTTCGAAGAATGCTGGTTAAACTTTTGTGTAGAAATGAACACGGTAGTTCTTCTTTAACTGGCTATTGCTATCAAATCTAATGATTTGTGATCATTTCTCTATGGATCGAGAGAGAGAGAGAGAGAGAGAGAGAGAGAGAGAGAGAGAGAGAGAGAGAGAGAGAGAGAGAGAGAGAGAGAGA
>QZCP01000190.1:211868-253609 GCA_003956705.1 Brevipalpus yothersi
GAGAGAGAGAGAGAGAGAGAGAGAGAGAGAGAGAGATGAAGAAAGAGAGATTTCTATCTTCAACTGTTTTTTCTTGCTCTGTATCATCAGTGAAACCAGAATAAATGCTACCAATGTCTTTTCAAAGGATGAAAAAAATTTCTACCTTTCCTTATACCTTGTAAGCTCCTATTCTCTTCATTTCTTTTGCCTTCTTTCACTAGGATCAAATGCGAATAATGACAAAGAGAGGATCAAAAAAGAAAGAAAAATCTATGGATAAACTTTTTCTCACGAGAAATCATTCCGGAGACAACTTGAGCAGCTTTATCCATCTTTTTGTTCCCAAGAAGAAATAAAAAAGTACATACACCATGATAGTAGCAGTCTTCTTTTGGGTCAAAATAGATGCTCTTGAGAAGAAAATCTCATTATGAAACGAAAAAGATTAATATGATTTGGATACTTTTGTCCATTTCATTCGCTCACCAATTAATTTTGGAACTCGGGAACTAGTGAGCATCAAATGAATTTGTAGAAAAAAGAGCCCAAAACCACTCGATTGGATGAATAAATCATAAACTCAGGCATTCAAAACAAAGATAATCCAAACAGTAACATTTCAATTAATATCAACTGAAATTTTCAGCTCACCTATCTTGATGGTGCGTCCAGTTGCCAGGCAATCAACGGAAGGTATCAGAGAACGGAATAATAAGCTGATGATTACCACCAAAGAAGTTTTTAGTCTTATCATCGCAGCAATCATGGATTTTTTGAATCCATTGGATGAATTGTATTCATAATCTCAACCTGAATGATTGGAGAAAACATTTCACCATACTGAATGAATGAGCACTTGTAAGTTTTTTGCTTGATATTCTCTCAGTTATTGTCCACAAAAACAGACGACAGATGGATTCTTCGATAGTCATTTCATATTTCTAGAAGAGTCGAATGATTTGAGGATTTGCTCTTTTGAGGAGAACAAATAAAGATAAAGTAGTATTGATTGTGTCTTGATATAGATCACAAATAACCATGATCACTGGTTAGAGCCATAATCTGTCGCACAAGTTGACAGATAAGTAGATAAATTGGTATAATCGAACAAAGATGATTGGTAAGACATGATCATTTTGATCATAAATGAATGGCAATAAAAGAGAACGGAATACATAAATGTGGCCCTCGAAAATGATTATCGAATGGCTTCCAGATCATTCAAAAAGAAAATTTTCACATCAATAAATCCACAAGTTTTTAAATCAATGTTGTGACTAGATCTTTCGATCGAAACTGTATGCTGATGTTGATAACCTTAGTATTGGAATGTTCGACACTCACTGAGAATTGTCTCAGTTCAAATCAAAATACTCGTGGCTTTGCTTCGAGCAATACGGAAAAGATGTGGAGAGCAAGTCGCGCCTCCAAAGAATCTCTCTCTTTTCCTCTCTTCTGCTCCTCTTCAAGTTTCTATGGAAACTGAGCATCGCCCAGCATCCGCATCTCGATGGATGTGAGAAGCAAGCAGCATGAACTGGTGTACTTTAGTGGCCAGATATTCCCGGTTTACTTAGCTTACATCACTATATTGTCTTAGCTTCCTCGACCTTTTCCTTTCATCTTTTATCTTTTTTCTGCTTATATGGTTTCAAATGGGGAGAAAATGAGATTTGCTATGAAAATAAATGAGATGGTATTTCTTTCTTTTCCAGCTAGTACACTGGATTCAGTTGAGATATCATACAGTTTCATCATATAAAAAATTTTCATAATTAGAGAAGCACTCAATTCATGCTATGCGAAAAAAATTACTAATAGAGAGAACCTACAAAAACCCTACAGAGGAACTTGATAGGGGCAAAAATGTCTAAATTTCTGTAAATTTTTACTCTTTTAGATCCCATTTTGAAAAATGATAGAATCTTCAAGAGATTTCCGATTCTCTAAAGATCGAGATAGCTTCTGAAGAACAATGAAAAATTGTGTCGAGTTTTCAGCTGCTTTTTTATTGCTTGAAATAATTTCAATCAGTACAGATATTTCAGACCAAATTCTTTAAACATAGATTACGTAATGATCAAGATAAGATCTACCTTGAATGAAAAAACCTCAAAAAGTCTCTTATAATGTGTTCAAAAGTCCTTTATTTAGGATATGGAAAGATTTCTTGTTATATTGAGTCATTGCGTAGCTCATTGACGAGCTTTGGGATTGAATGATATTAAATTGAAACTAATGGTTTTTTGAGGCATCAAGGTGTGTATGCATGTATCGATTGAGAAAATCAAAGTTTCCTCCTCCAAGCTAGAACTGTCCATGAATATCAATGAATCTTAATTTCAAGGGCTTATCTGGGATGTTTATGAGGCGGGATTTGATCCTTAGATCTCCATAATGATGCTCAACATGAAAATTTTGGACCATCTTCATCGATTGAGACAAGCAGAGTACGAGGAAACATAAAAAGTGAGAAAAAAGAAGATATTAATTTTGGGCAAGAATGAGCAGGAAAAGCTGCATGCAAATTCTGGGGATGAATAAATTCTCTGGGGAAGATTTTCAAAAAAAAATTTTCAT
Source organism: Brevipalpus yothersi (assembly GCA_003956705.1). Lineage (NCBI taxonomy): Eukaryota > Metazoa > Arthropoda > Arachnida > Trombidiformes > Tenuipalpidae > Brevipalpus > Brevipalpus yothersi. The sequence continues at coordinate 214,431 of QZCP01000190.1, forward strand.
CATGGTCCATGATGATGAGGGTATCCACTGAAAGAATAACTGAGAAAAAAGAGAGAGTATGAAAAGAGCACGAACCCGAGCAACTAGAGTATATATTTCGATCTCAGATATTCTTCGCCCAACACACATTCGAGTTCCATATCCAAAGGGAAGATAGGCAAATGGACGAATCGTGAGATGGTTAGAATGAGGATTCTCGGCTGTAGATGATAGCCATCGTTCTGGGAGATAAGAATATGGCTCTGAAAAATTACTCTCTTGAAGACAAGCAACTTGATTCTGGGTGATTATCATAGTCTGTTGAAAAAAGAAGGGAGAAAATTGTTCATAGTATTATGAAGGAAGTGAGGAAAAATTGGAAGTGAAGACAATGAATTGCATCTGAAATTGGAGTTACTGGAAAGTTGAAGTCGATTCTTTTTCATTTCATTCTTTCACTTTAGCATAGAATATATGACTTTTTTCTGCTCATATAATATTTTTTCACCAATCTTTGTTGTTTTTTATCTCTACCACAGCTTACAGGAAGAGAGCTGCTAGAGAATCGTGGTTAAGATTTTCCTTTCTTTCCGATGATTTTGTGATTCATTGCAAAATTTTTTACACTGAAGAATTTTTATGCCCTTATATGCCTTCACCAAATGTTCATGATGAAATAGAAGATGGGCAGGCTTAAAGTAAACCTTTCTCGCAATCAGATCGATTTCAAAGCAAACTTTCTCTCTACAAATTACCGGAAGGAAGAGAGATGAAATATTGCGAATTGTTGTATCTGAGCTCAGAAAATTCGAAGCTCAAAGGTCTTTCCCAACTTATGAAGATTCCTATCTAAGTCTGCTCATAGATAGCTCAAAATTGAATCTCATTTCAGTTCAAAGATTTTCCATGCTCATGTTCTCTAAAGAGATTAGAGAACTGGTACCTCGATGGTCTACGTAATCAGTATTCTATACGAATATTTTCAGTCATTTGAGAAAAATTTCATCGTTATCTCAACTAGTCTTTAGAATGATGACCCTCAAATTCGAGAATGCTAGGTATAGTAGTTCGTTAGATCTGTCCCAGTTGGAAAAATCGAGCTGATTTATGCTGAGACGACCATAATGGCCATTTTTCGAGGGGGGTGGGGATATCCAGCATTATATAATCAATTAAATTCTCTTGCATTCGAAAAATTGGCTGACCCTATCAGATTTAAAATTCGTATCATATTTGAAGATGGAAAGAGTATGTGCTAGCGATTAGATCTTTATCGAAGATTTTTTTAGCTGACCTTTCCTCAGAAAAACCAATAAAAAAGATGCAAAATTGAACGATCAAAATATAATGTCAATCAAATTCCAGGGATGCATCAAACAATAATTTTCAAACAGAGGATATCCATTGTTGATGAGTAATAAGTGAATAGATGGTGTAGGTATTTCGTTTCTTATGGACTTTCTTAAGATGTTTTGCACAGGTAATATGATACCGAAAATTGCTATCACAATCATTACACTTGTAGGTGAAAACTGATGGACACACATGATATTTGAGCTGTCTTATTTTCTTGTGCTCGAATTTACAACCCTATGTGAAATCAGAACTTTACCTACTGAGCAACGATATTTGCCTTCTTTCTTAATAATGATGATTTTCAGAATCTCATCATAGTGTTCTTCCGATATAAACTCATCATCTTGATGAATGACAAAAAAATTAGCTTTGCCATCGCTAGCTGAGTGGTCTGAAGGAAGTATCGATTGAAAATTTTCTCTTCTTTTTCGATCGCCTTTCAACTTTCAATTCATGTTGATTGTCATCAACTTGGCGCTTCAGGATATCCTCATCATCAATTTCAGAACCTCAGCCCATCTCTCTATTAATTACGATGATCAGCTCCTCAACTGCATTGTGAGATATTCTTCTGCTAACTATGAAGCTTGAAAATTTGCTTTGACAATAGAAGTCATCAACTGCGAATAGCTCTCTTTAATATTCGTGATGCTCGATCTCATCCTCTTCTATTACACTTGAAGGCTGAAACAGAACGTTATTCGGAGGTGCTGATGAACTCGAATGTGGGATATCTTCACTGAGTATATCTGATGATGCATCCAGAATCAATTCACGATAGTGAGGAACTTCAGCTGGCTCAGGAACTTGAAAGCCGAATAGTTCTAAAGCATGACGATCACGGTAATAAGTTCTACGCGACATTATCAAAACAATGTTCAAAGAGCAGATAATGGATACCAATACTAGATATTTTCCTGATGCGAAGTGAGATAAGGAACCAGTTTAGTTTGTATTCATCAGGAAAATATCCACAATACTTTCAGTAGACTGGTTAGGTGTACACGTGTGAATGAGTATTGTTTTTTTTGAAATGATTAGTTAAATTGCTCATTTAAATGTCAATTAATTAGTATGTCCAACAGATTTTTTGTATTCGAAGACCACGAAGAGGATATCTTGGTGATCAGTGCTGCGAATATATTACATTATAGTAATGTGATATCTCGATGCTCAAAATATGAGCAAGTTGTTGTTTTCAATCCTGTCCAAGTTCATCTCAATGGTAGGGAACTAGTGGGTGATATTATACACCTATCAGGTCAGTCATTCTCTTCTGTTTCGAGTGTCAAAGAGTCTATTCTTTGGTGTTTCAACTAGAATCTTTGATCGAGGCCGAAGAGGTGAGAATAAGGCTGCTAAGACAAAAGCTCAATCAATCAATGGCTGGGGATATCCATGGCAGATTTTGTCGAGGTAATAGAAACGAAATTACATGATTCTTATTTCAGTTTTTGACTCATCATTTCAACAGATTCGAGTATAGCATCAGATAGGACCATCAATCAAACGACAGGTAAAATATCCCACAGTTTTGTGCATCTTTCAATCATTCAATTTTCTTGATCATCATTAGATTCATGCTATCCTGTGGATAACTCAAATACTCCAAATCGAGGTAAAGATTGAAGAAATATGCTGCAAGTTTAACTCATTCTGATTTGAGAAATCCTTTTCCTACTTCTTGCTTAGATTATCAATCGAGAAATCAGGCTGGTGACGATACTTAAGGTAATTCTTCATGTGAAAATAGGATATCCGCTTAAACTCTTCAATTTTTCTCATACAGGCTCACTTGTTTTAACTGATATCTCGAACGGCACAAGAATAGGTAATGATGATTAATTTCTGTGCCAAATCTTACAAGAGGAAATTCTTCTTCCAGATAGAAGCCGAGCTCATCCGTCTACCCCTCGTTCTATCTCACAATCAACCACTCCTCGGCCTTATAACAATGAGCTTTCTGATCAGTATCAATCTGTTTCATGGGACAATTCTGGTGTATCGAGAGCTGAGGATATCCTTCTTGTGAATGATGAGGTAGCTGATCTATCAACACCCCAAGCTCAAGAGTTATTCATAAAAATGAAATTTCGTCCAAGATCAACTTAATCAAGCGTTCACTCAGCCAGCTTCTAACCGATACCTCTAGAACGATCAATATAAGATGAACCCAAGCTGGTTAATTCATTTGAGTGATGAATCTGAGGATATCCTCGGCTCTCGATTTTTCCAGAGGGATTATTGTTTTTTCTGATGTGTTATTCTCGATCTCTCGATTTCCACTCTTCTTCTCGTTAATCATGCAAATAAAGTTCAATTTTACACTAGATCAATACGAAAAAATCTCCACTATCTGTCCATAATGAAAAACTACTGAGAATTATCTGGTATGAGGATATCCCCCATGCTCTACAGCATATTTTTTCATACTTTTCAGTCAATTCTGTGAATCCCATAATGTAATATCTTTAAAATCATAGGATTTTTCAGTGCCACCATCGACTATTTTACAGTATGGCATTTTCTTAATGAAGTACGAAAGATCTGCATATTTTGCGTTCTTTTTTCCAACTGGGGTGTCCATGAGATATTCTGGAACTGAATTGAAAATTACAGAGGCACGGATTGAGATGTTTTATCTCTCTGAAGACATTTTAAGCTGAGCTATTAAGATACCTTTCTGCAATAAGTTTTGGTACATAAAAAATTTCTAAGAACTTTCTAAGAATTCCTATTCTCTGGAAATTTGAGTTTCTAGAGAGAAGAAATGTTGACTGGGCAATAGAAAAAATAATAATCATCATCATTTAATCCATAAGTCGTCTAAAATTCCACAAACGCTGGTCAAGTCTAAACCATAGTGACTTATCATCTTCTCTTATCAAACAGACATTTATATTTATTCTCTACCGATCGATACGAAGAGCTACGTCTCACATGGTGAATCAAATAATCAATCGATGAGGAATAGGATTTAGTGGTAAACGATAGCGAACAGTAATCATTCTAGAATCTGAAAAAAAAGATGAAATCTCAACGGAATGGATTTTGCCTGTTTAGACCCAAGTTAAAAGTTTTTTCATAAAGAGTTTGAATTTTAGCAATTTAGTGCTCTAATGATCATAGTTAATCAACAAAACGATGCAATCATCAATTAGAAAGTTTCATACGATATAATCACCCCTCTAATCTCTATTATTGATGCATCGTAATTTTTCCAGCTAATCAGTAAGCTGGTAAGATTTGCATCTAAAAATAATACTAAAACTGAGTTTATGCAAGAGTTGAGAAGTCAGCTTAGAGGAATAGACTCTCACTGTTTCACTAAGCAACCTTAGAGAACCAGTTTCAATTTAGTGTATGCTTCATAAAAATGCTGGTAAACATCGAGTTTTAAATGAGAAGATTCAATCAATTGATGAATTTCTCTGGTCAATCTCCAGAAAATTCGCCTTCAGAAGTATATTTTGGACAAAAAAAGAATATCAAAGTCCAACTTACCCCTTTGGGAATATGGAAGTTTCGTATAATAATGTCACTAGTGGTGAATCGACCAGTGCCAATCGATAATGGATTGAGCCTCATTCCTTCTTTCACACAAGCTTTTAAAATTTTCATGGAATCAATAGCTTTTGAGGTCATCTGATGAGAGCTGGATAGAACATCATCTACTTCCTCACGAAGTTGCCTTTGATGAGTAGGATTTTTTGCTAAATGGTAGAGAACATAGCCTACAATCAAAGCAGTTGTATCTATTCCAGCGAGAATCATGTCCATGGTTAGACCAAAGATATCTTTACTGGAAATTTTTGGTGGCAAAAATGAAAAAACATCCTTTCCTGTTACTTCTGAATCTTGAGAAAAATTACTCTGTCTTGTCTCCAGCAACTTGGACACCATTGATGCTATCGATTCCTGAGATTTAACTAGTTGAGAGTAACTTTTTGTATTCCAGTATTTCCATAGATCCAAAGTTCCAATCTCAGTTCTCATGATAGCTTCGTGAGTTTGATGAACGCAATCAATAAAATGATCTATCTCAATTTTTGGCTTCTCAGAGCAGTCTAAGGCTCCAACTCTGATTCCTAAAAATATTTTGAGGATGTCTAGAGAGACATAAACATGGGTAAGAAAGATTTAGCACCAATTGTGATACAACTTACTCTCTAAAGCCCAATAATGAAGATCCTCAATTATATTTTCAACTTCAAAAATGTCATTCCTCTTTCGCCTAATATATTGTATGAAGCTTTGCGCAATGAGGTCACAATCAGGGACAAATTGATTCACGATTTTTGGTTTCATCATGATACCTTGGATCAATTTGCGTAAACGATACCATTCTTCACCATTTCTTAGAAAAATGAAGGCAAATGAGGTAAGCCTAGACATTTTCGAGATATTTTTTCCTCAGAAAGCAATTCACTCACTCTGGAAACAGTCCTCCTGATGGATAGAGATGTAATCTGTCTCTTCGATATTTCATGAGCGCACGATGACTTCGTCTGGCAGGAAATTTACCTTCATTACGAAATAAGGTCTCCATATCGTTTGGATCGAAAAGGTGTACTAGACTGTTGCTACCATATAACGTTTCTCTTACTATTGGCCCATAATTTGACAAATTTTTCAGCCCGTTTTCACACGCTCTCTCCATGTCATAATCACCTAAAGAAGAAAATCAAAAAATCACAGAGCACAAAAATCTAGTGCAATAGGACGCTCAAGATCTAAACGAAGTTGTGTTTTATCCAATTAACAGCATTCTCGAGGATAAAAAATCAATTTGATCACAGCCCCAACTTCAAAGCAGAGTGAGTCAATTCAACCATCAATTTTTAAGATTGAGATTGAACCTATTTTCGGGAAATAATTTCAAAAGTTGACTTACCAATAAGGGGTAAATATCTCCAAACATTTCCTATCAGAGGTAAAGGTCGGGGTCCTGGTATCTCAGTGAATGGTCGCACCGATGCCTGCCTCAATAAGCAGAGATGAATACGCATTGAGAACAGAGAGATCACCAGATTACCAGATAGAAGAATTGGAGCATCAAATAGAAAATAACTTTTGGAATTCTTTCACTGACAACAGCTCATAATACACGTGATGTAAGTGATGAGAAGTTAACCACCAATGACGACTCGTCTCATCTAGTCTGTCCTCTTACCGATCTTGCCTTCAGGCTGTTTCATGCTTGAACCGTCTCCATAGACAGTGTAAAGAGCTATGATCACATCAGGTAGAACATGCATGGTTTAAAGGACTGAACTCATGAACCTTGCAATTTTGAGATCAATGAAATAGTCATAGGATTCGTAAATACTATGAGAATGGGCGACTATAAATTCATGGTCGTTAAGGCGGAAAAATCTTTAATTATTGGAAACTGTAAATTATATTGACTCATCAAAAAAGCGAAAAATAATCTGATTTAAGAATATTTATGATGATAAATGGTTAGATTTTCTTAGAGATCGGTCCATTGTAATGCCACTTTTTTGCTTCACAATCACACTGGATGTATCATCGGTCCAATTTTTCGAAAGATTTTGAGCGACCTTATTCGCTTTTACATAAAAATTTTGGCTAACAAGTTAAGAATTTGCATAATCTGGAATCAAAAGCTCATCAAAATTACAAGACGATGACTTAGAGAAGAAATTTATGAATTGATTTCAAATGGGTCACTAACAGAAAGTACATCACCGATTTCGTTGAAATAAACTAGTCTACACTTCCCCGGTCTAAGTAGAACGAGATCTGAAAAGTCTACCCGATACCAAGGGGCAGAGGGTTTAAAATTCGTGGTTTCAGGGGAAGAGGAAGAAGATGCAGTGTCATTTTGAGTGCTAAAATTCGGTAACAAAGATAACGATCTCGATTGTAATTCGGATAATGGATCTGGATCTATCCAGACATAGGTGAGAGGTTCATCCAGATCGTCAAAATCAGCAGGATAAAGACCGACCCAATCAAAAACTGATACATTGTGTGTTGTGTTCTTGAGAAGTAAATTTTGGAGGTTAGGTAGGTTTCTGGTGGAGAAACTTTCCGATGCAAACTGTTTTGCTGATGATGAAAGATCTTGCAGATTGTGATCATTGGGTTCCAGAGTGAAAAATGCTGCAGATTCTCTGCTAGTTCTCCAATTTGTTGGCTTAGCGAATCGAACTGCGCGTCGATTCCGTTTTGATTTGGAGGGTATTGATAATTTGAGAATTTGTGAAACAGGTTTGTGATCACTTTGTTTCAGATTGAAATGAGCTTGATACTTGTCAGCCTGAATTCTGGTATCAAAATTTTTTTCTCCAATCTTGGCAAGTATTCTATCACACCAGGAGGGTTTTCGAGATAAATCATAATCATCAGTGAACTGCTTGAACTTGTAAGTTGGAAGGAAGGTTATATTCGGCTCAGTGAATGACTCAAAGGCTCGAAATTCTGTTCGAGCTCGAGGAAGCTGAAAAAAGAGGAAAGTATCGTTGAATATACATCCAAAACATAAAATTGACTGATCTTTTCTCACCTGATCATATTGCAAAAGATGTTCGAGCGCTTTGCTTGAGCCATTTTGAGAATTTGATTGACTACGATAAGAATCAACATTGATAGAAATTTCGTGGGTTTCAATGTTTTCTAATCTGAAATTAAGGTCCCCAATCCAGACAATAACACTAGAATAAAGGGAAAATATCAAAAATCAGTCATGAAAAGTTGAAAAGAAGTGAGAGCAACTTACTCGTGATCACTTATTGTGAGATATCTAATGGGTTTCTTCATTTCGAAGAGCATATTTTGTGTTATAAGGAAATACTCTTTGATTCGTTTAGCAAAATTGTAATCATGAGCACTTAAGTGGGAATTTATGACCACAAGAGACTTATCGTCGATATCGAAACGAATGCCAACGGCACCTTTGTTACCCCAATAACCGGCGAGTCCAGTTTTGACGTAAGATGTTGAGAGATTTCGAATTCTAGGAAGAAGATCTCTTTTAGCGAGAACTATTAGGAGAATTCCAACCAATCGAATCTTTTTAATGGCCACAAAATCATGAAATTTCAGTGCATGCTTGGTGGCGTTTACCCAAGGTTCCTCGGTGAAGCTAGGAAACTTGACTTCCTGAAACCTTTTTTTCGAGAGAGAAAGAAATTACATTTTTATAAAAATTACATCCTAAAATACGGAAAATTGCAATGTTTTCCTTACCCAACTGCTATAAAATCAGGACCTTGCCCATTTGAAATTGATGAGGCTACAAAATTGGATAAATGATCTACATAGTCACGTGATGGAGATGTGTCCATCACATTCCATGTTAACAACAATATACTAAAAATAAAAATGAGTTGAATCATTCATCTGATAGGGATAGATAAAACAGACAAGACTTACGTGAAGTCAACCATCATGATCGAATCATTTCTTTCTCTCTCTTCACAATTTGAGCAAACCGTAAACAGAATTATTACTCAACAAAAATGGCAATATTCGAGAAAAAAATCATGATGAAGATGAGTGACTAATAAAAATATTCAACAACAAAGCGAAGAGATGCATCTCTTTCTTTCTCCAGCACCAATAATGATTATCATGATGATGAACAATTGACGATGATGATGATGATAATGATGATCTGACCCGATCAAACACAGCGATATTGTTCATCAAACGGATACTGTAGATGATAAGCTAGCATTCGTAACGTTCACTTAACACTTATTTCAAACGAAATTAAGCTCACCTTGACAAGAGCTAGAGGAAAGGAGAGGATGTAATTCTAACCCTCTCTCCAACAAAAATGTACCACCAATCGATGAACCAATTAATCTTGACCACTTTGGCAAGATGTTGAATGTTGAGGAAAAAATGAAGCGAAAAAAAAGAGGCTCTAAATCAGCTGACACACCAAGCTTCAAGCTTGTTTAGTAACTAAAAATGTAAACAAGTTGCAGCAACACACTCACAAGCGTCAAAGCGTCAACTTGTCAGCAAGCAAGTGTGCAAAGGCGGCGCAATTTTCATGTTCATAATCAAAACAACGTGCTCATTTCCATCCACATGTTTAGGTGATTTAAATATTTAATTGGTCACCGGTTTTGCTTTTTGATACTTGTATTTGTGTGTCTAAACTGCTCGTGAGAACAAAAATCTGTGTTCATTTTGTACCGGGTAAGTTACTTGATAGAGATTTCTTCGTTGTCATGCTTCGATCCAGACAGCCTTTTAGAGAAAACTTGTATTGGATTGATATAGTACTTGGACACGACGTTTTACATTTTTTTGTTATCATTTTGTTGGAATATTTCGTTTGACAATATCATTGTGTGAAAATTGAGGAATGCTTCAAACTTGATGTATTGAGTCCAAATTTTTGCCTCGCTTATCTCACTGATGTTCTAACGGTGGGAATCAAATCTAAACAGAGCTCAGTGAGATCCAGCATCTTCGTAATTGGGTTCGGGAATGGAGATGACTAGCTAAATCACTTATGCTCTCTTGCCATTGAATACCTTCAATGAATCTTGCTTCTTCTCATTCTCAGTGAATTCTGAAACGAGTAGCTCTAGAAAGACGTATTGAAGCAATATGCTGCCATGGATAGAGGACAATAGCCTCAAAGATTTACTGGACATAATCAATCCTCAGAGAGTTGAGCCACCGAGCACAGAATCTCTCAACTGGGTTAGAGAACGCTTAGTTCTTTGGAAATTGAAATCAGAACATACCACATTCAGTTTGGAAGTCGATACAACTCTATCAGTAGTTACTGCTCTACTGAAAGATCGTTCTTGTCAAGAGCGATTGAAAAAAGGATCAGATTTGTGTAGTGATAGTTACGATTTGTGTGCTCACTATGCTTTGGTTATTGTCAAGTTTTGTAATCTTCTACCATATTACAAGGTTAGGAAAGTCGTCACAAGACATTTTCTGCTCTAAAAAGAGCTTGGCATAGATTGAATGATCAACTATTCTGTTTTCTTCTAGCGAGACTCTCAAACAGATAATATAACAAGGTGCCTTAAACGAATCAAGAGAACGGTTCGTGATCTTGGTGAGGAACTCAATCTTCCGACATGGGTCCTAGATTGTCGTCATAGCATTTGTCATACATCCAACAATTCACTCGTGCTGTTGAGACAAGCTAATCATTTCATCTTGTCTTGGATTTATTCCAATTTCTGGTGTAAACAGTTGTTGGAGGTCAATCAAGAGGATGTCGAAGATACTGTCCATTCTGATATTCAAAGTCTGCTAGAATTGACTATCTCTCGAGAAAGGAGATTAGTTTTCGAACGTCTCGAAGAATTCAAAGAAAAGCATCCGAAATTAGTCGGCCGTTTGATTGCTCAGACACTGATCGAGGATTGTATTAAACGCTATCCGAATCAGAAGCTGAGTGATTTCGATGCTGCTCTGCCAATTTTAATCTTTTATTCCAAAATATTACGTTTGATCTCAACTTGGGATGATTTTGAGCCATTCCTTGAGTCATTGTCGAAATACTTACAAAATGATGACAAGAAACTGCGGCTATCTGTAGAGTGGTTCAGAATTGTAATCAAGAGTTTGGATATTCAGAAGGAGAATCGAAAGTTTCGAAAGAGTATTAAGCTCGGGTTAATCATGAAAGATCAAGATACTGAAATATTATGGCTCAGAATCTTGTACATTATCGCCAAAGTCCCTAATCGTTACACCCATGAACTCATCGATCAAGTTATAACAATGGCTCCATCGATCATTTCTGGTGAAAAAGTGGAGATACTCAAGAAAACAGCCCGTCATTTTCTGACCTCTACACCCCAACACTCTTCCGCATCAGAGGAAAGTAAGACGAAAGAGAATCAAATAAGAACTGTCGATGATCTTCGAGCTTTTTTCGATAATGAAAAACATGATTCCATCAACAAAAGTTCTAAAATTGGCGTTAGTAATGATGATATCCAATTAATGGAAATACACTGAAAACAATCGATGGGATTAAAAGTTGAATTTTCATTCATAGGTAAAAATATAACTTTGTTTCGTACAATCACTTCAATTATCTTACCATTCAATGTGGTCACACATAGGGAGGAGGGATGATTCATTTTTTTCTGAATTTTGTGTGTTGCAATAATGTTCTCGATTTGACTCTCTATTATTCTTGTGCGAAGGTATCAATTATTCTTCTCTCTTCTCGGTCTTTTTTGTTATTGCAACTTAATGAGCATAGATTGAGAAAGACGAGCACACGGTTTCAGACTGGTGTTTATTTATAGTACCTTCCAGTTCGACTCTTTGGTTCTAGTCTCTTTTTTCGATCATTTTTCAGTTAGCATCCGATGACTTTTTGGCAATTTCATCATCTTTCCGATTCTGTTGAGCCTGTTTTGACTGAGAATTAGTAGAAGTAGTCTCGAAGTTCCGATTTTTGGAAAGTAATTGCTCATTCTTTGACTGTTGCACCATTGATAGCACCTCTGGGGAAGCATGAGCTTTAAGAATACCATTTTCATACTCCAACTGTGATATTTTGGACATTAGCTCGTTGATGCGTTCTTTTAAAACAACAACTTCTTCTCTGACTGCAAACATTAGGTGATCAAATGTCTTCTCGTCAACGACCATACCTTCACCACCGTGATTGGTGGTGGAAGACCTATTATCAACTTGATTCTGTACATTTACACTACCTCCGGTGTTACCATCTGCATTTGTGCTACTAGGTGATTGATTTACACTTGACTGATCGGTATTATTCGAACCAACAGCACTTGTCGTATTCGTGTTGGCAGCTACTGAGTTGGAGGCTGTAGAACTAGGAACAGTACCTGAAGCAGATACAGCTGTAGATGCATTATTTACTGTGGTTGTTGTTGTTGTTGCATTCACAGACGACACATTCGATGTATTGGAAGAGTTGATTACAGATGTAGGAGTTTGCTGTTGCTGTGAAAAAAGGATATCTATCAGAATGCAGAATAATTTAGTTCGATTTCTAGATTTCTTTCGTATAAAGAATGCAGATTCGAAGAAATTGATCATAGTCTCGCTCATGGAAAGAATCTGGGAAGCCAGTTATCAGTAGTTGACGAAATTCCTTAAGCCGATCCTGAACATTTACCCTGAAAATTTTTCGCTATCAGAATTGAAGGAAAATGAAGAGTGATGATAATGAAGATGTGAATCAGTAAGTCTGGAAAAGATTTGATTATTCTCCTACACAGACTCAATTAGAAAATTGTGATTCAAGAAAGTCGAAGAGGTCATAAAAATCGTTTTCCTAGCTACTGGGAGGGAGTTGAGCTGCAGAGCTATACAGTACCAGTATAAAATAAACATACCTGGATGAAGGTAGGTGGTGGGTCGTTGAAATCCATACATGACCATCTTCCACGTTTACGGGGTTCTTTTGGTGCTATTTTAACAACTTTAAATCTATGTTGCCATTCCTCTTCCATTATCTTATTGATACTTGATGATACTTCACGATGAGATGTTTGATGTAGCCAAGCAAGGCAGAATGGATGATTGGAAAGTATGTAGAAGATTTTAAATGAATGACTCACTAAGCGTTGACCAGAAAAAAACGGTGGTTATTACCAAAGAGTGTTGAACGGGAGGAGAGGGAAAGGAAAAGATATACAGCTCGTTCGGTATTGAATTATGCTCTCATCAAGGAATCCTACACAAATTTATAATGCAAAGCTACAATTTCTCTCTTTTCTTTCAACGGAACACAGCAATTGTTAAGATGAACAGAATGAAATCAAATAATTGCAATATTCTACAGAGAAAATATATAATAGAGGCACACATCAAGGTAAACCAGACACAGACACATGTAAATACTGTGGTGTCAACAAATGGTTTCCGTGCGACTCAACCTCGTTGATTCTTAATGTTATCCTCGAAAATTAAGGCTGATGGTGCCGTATCTGTATCTTTATGATCTACTCAGCGGTGACATAGCTTTGGAACAGTGTAATAAGTGAATATTAGTTGAAAAATTTTTGGATTCCTCTCGACAGTTGAATGCGGTATAAAAGGGTAGAATGGAAGGCATTAGTGGTCGTCGGTAAATTTGGTGGACTTGATAAAGTGAACAGCTCGATATATGAGAGAAAATTTCACTCATCTGCTTGATGAAAAGGGGAGATAAGATTGTGAAGAGAAAATATGATTCAATTACCAATCAATTTTGATGAATATTCAATCACATACACATTCACTTTCACATACACACGAGAGTATGTGCAATCTGAATCAGTAATGTACTTTACTGATCGGCAAAAAAAAGGCGAGCAAATTATCACTACAATTACCTTTTCAACGAGCAAAGGATGATGGGATGACATGGACTTCGAATCGATGGGAAGGTTGTCCAGCACCCAGATAAATACATCAATCAACTCGTTAATAATGTTAATCAAAAATTGCGAACTAAACACGTTTAGAGCGTATGTTGTTGTTTCACTTCAGCTCTCATGATATTTACTATTTTTTTGTGCTCCTGCTTTTCTTGCTCGCTTGGATCCTGATACAGATAGTGTACACTGAATACAAGATCTAGGATCTTGGGAAACAATTTCAAAAAATGATAAAATCATTTTTTTCTCTGTAACTGGAACATTTTAGCTGAGAGAATTGTTCTCTCCTCTTAATCATGCTCAGGGTGAGGAAAAATTTCATTGATTAATGATTTCCTTTTGGTCTTGATTCAATCTGAAGTCAATGTTGGGTACAAATTTTTATGTGTGACATTTTTGTTCTTATTTATCGAACGTGGTCTTTTCCAGGAAAGTTGGAAGAATAGTTCATCGTCAGTCTGACGAGCTCATCATCATGATAAGGAGGTAATTTTTCTCACTCTCTTTCATTGCTAGTTTATCATGAGCTCATTATCAATCATACAGAGTGTGACAGCCCTATGCTGATGGAATGTAAATTTTTCCAATCCAAGTAAAACTTAAAGTCATCGCGAATTTAATTCATAAGCAAGATTTAAATTAAAAAATTAGAAAATTTATAACCAATGGGTTTTATCGGGGAGAATTTTTTCAAATAAAACTACCGGGATTTGAATCAGATGCATTCTCATGGCCGTGAAACCAAAGTTTACTCTTCCACACGAGCTCACATGTGTGAGAAAGAATTCAATATTCTAGGAGATAAAACTTGTAAGTTTTGGAAAGCAAGGATGAATACGAACTTACTTACTTACTCAATTCTTTCGCGATTTTTTTTACTCCAATATTTTATAGTTTATTTTTATTCAGTTCCTATGTTAGAAAGTTGATGTGCATGTGTTTTCAAGAGAAATTTTTCAATAAAACAGAAAAAAATCATCTTCAAGTGAATTGATATTCATCAATCGATTATGAAGGATGGAAGATTTTTTTTCTATTCCTCATGGAAGCTAAGAGAATCTCTTTTATCAATCAATCAACTATTAGTATTGTGGGAACAAATGTATTTGGACCCACAGAGAATGAAGAAGAAGCCTTTCTAATCTTCATAAACCCAAGTTTTACTAGCTGGCTCCCAGCTTACCAACTCTTCATCCTTAAACCAGAGAGCGATCTCTCGCTTAGCGGTTTCAACCGAGTCACTGCCATGGATGATGTTTCTGTGTGAGGATGAAGGACAATCAGTGTCAAAAAGTTCAGAAAAAAAGAAACATGTGAGATGCACAACGTGGACAAACTTACCTTCCAACTTGGATGCAAAGATCTCCACGAATGGTACCAGGCTTTGAGTCAGCTGGATTAGTTTCACCAAGCATAACTCGTCCAGTTTTAACCATGTTCAAACCTTCCCAAACCTTGACACAAGATGATTCAGAAATGATTCATGTTAATGTCACACTTAATCAGACAGTCTAATCATTGAAGAAAGATTAGATTAAAAAGCCACTTACCATTGGAACAACTGGGCCAGATTTCATATACTCAATAAGACCCGGGAAGAAAGGTTTGCCAGCAAGTTCAGCGTAATGTTTCTTGAGAAGCTCTTCATCAGCCTTCGTGGGAGGTAAAAATGAACAATCAATGACCATTTAATACTAGGAGGTCATTTCATTATAACAATTGTCTGATCATTCTTACCCATTTCATTTTCATGGCCACCAATTTGAATCCCTTCTGCTCAAATCTTTTGATAATCTCACCAACCAGACCGCGTTGGACGGCATCAGGCTTGATCATGAGGAAAGTTCTCTCCTTGTTACCACTCATTGTTACTTGTTACTTGTTAATTGATCACTATTAACAAATGATGGACAAAATTTAAATGATCACAAAAGTGTATCAGGGCGTTGGAAAAAAGAGGCAGCAAAAGATCACACACCGGCAAGATTCAAGGTCTTGTACTTTTAAATGCTTGCTGCTTGCGTTGCGCAGAGATCTTGATGATGATCATTAACTGCCACATGCAAAGACTTGAATCACTTGAACTGAACATGAGTTAAGATACTTGATGAGACATTGTTTTAATGAACTTTTCGGTCAATATCCGAATAATGATTGAACAATGGGTGAGAGGAAAAGTGATAAATGTTGAAAAAAAATTCTTTGTTTGTGAGAGGGACTGATATTGAGGATAGTGTGTAAGGTAAAGAGTTTGGGATATTCTTTGGTTAGATTTTAAATTGCTTCAATTAGAGAGGACCAGTATTTACAATTAACGGAGACAACTTTTCGATTGAAATCAATTTTCAGGGGTGTTCGTTGATTTTTTTGATCATCTGGAGGAATTCCAAGTTGACCATACTTGTTCCAACCGAACGCATAGAGACTACCATCCTCAGAGGCTGCCATAGAGTGACGAGATCCACACCCAATACTAATAAAATTTATATTCTCAATGTTGATTAGCGTTGGAACAGCTTTGATCATTTCATCGGTACCAATTCCAAGTTGACCATGTTCATTCCAGCCGAAAGCATACACATCACCAAACTCTGAGAGTGCCAATGAATGCCAGCCTCCAGCACTTATGGCCATTATTTTTAGACCAGAAAGTGCTTCTATCTCTTTCTGTTGCTCGAAACAATCGTCTAAATTTTCATGGCCCAATTGTCCTGTGAGAAGAGAATTTAAATTCAGATTTGATGATCAAATTTTATGGAAAGATATCCAATTGGAAACTTTTCACAACTTCAATATTTTCGGAGAAAAATCTCACCCTTCGATCCACGGCCATAGGAATATATTTTTCCACTCTCAGTTAATAGCAGAATATGTTCATGTCCACATGAGACGCTGATGAAACGATCACCATTGATGGGCTCAAAATTAACGGGACTTTCCTCTTCATCCATCCCTCTAACTGAACCGTTTTCCAGAAGAACGCAAACAAATGTGGACCCTACACTGATCTCGTTAACTTTCACGCCACTTTGAACCAGTGGATCAACAATTTTGGGCTCTAATTTAAAATTTTCCGATTGCCATCTTCGTATTACTCGATCACTTAGAACCAAATAAATGTCACGAGTACCACATTCGAGTAACTTTAGATCCCAACTTTTGGCCAAACTACACTCGATAACACTTGTTTTACTGAAAACACTTTTCGATATGAACAATAAGTGGCCACTTTCAGTTAACACAAACACTGTACACCAACCGATGAAAGCTTTTTTAATCTTTCCACCATACTTTGGATCCAATTTAAGTTCATCGAGAGCTCGTATACACGATTTGGGGTAACTTGAATCATTTTCAACTGGATCAAATGAAAGATGAGAATCAAAACCGCAGTGAAAAAATAAGGCCATTGATTATTTGATCTGTTATTTTACCAAAGAAGCAAAATTTTTCTCCTCAAAAATTATCACACAATCCAAGAGCCATTCATAATCGAACACTAATCAATTGAACTGAATGTACACATCTGAACAGTACAAGCGGAAAACTTTGCGCTCTAAATTCTTTCATGATTATTGAAGAGAAAAAAAAATTCTCATCAGTAACAACAGCAACAGCTGAAAGCTATACCATTGTAAAAGAGAGAGAAAGAGAGAGAAAAAAACATTCATGTAGACGCATCTTCACGGTGAATGATCCAACCAATGGTCTTGGTTTTTGGTTTTGGAATATATATCACAACCATTGCATTTTCATGATGCTTACAATTCAACCGAATTGATGCAAGTGAGTCTGTGTGTGTGTTTTTTTTCAGTGATTCAGCATCCCAGCAGTGTGCATAGATCAAGTGGATGAGAGAAAATCGTATTCGTGATGCATCATGTGAAAAGTATCAATTTTCAGTGTAAAATTCGAATTTTAAATTTTGGCGTTGGTTAAAAATTTCTGTGAGTGAGAGTTAACTCTCAATTGAGAGAGAAATGCTCTAATTTCGTTCAAATATTTTTGGAAATACGATTTACTATTGTTCAGCTTGACAGCAGCTTAGTTTATCGAAACTTCACATGGAACACTGATGGATGAATTCGGATGAATGATAGTGATTGAAAAATCTCTTGTAATCAATAAATATGGCCTCAGATATTATTGCATAATTTGTGTGTATTTTTTTCCATATCAACAAGATATTCAACCAGTTTAATAATAATAATAATATGATTTGTAATGATTTTGAACAAAGAATTATTGATCAACAGTTAGACAATTCAATTCATCTAACTAGGATTGCTTTGTTTTAACATACTTCAAAATGACTGAACAATTATTTTTCTCAAACAAATTGATAAGAATTTGAGTAGTGTCATCAAAATCTTATTATTTAGATTTATTGGAACCGGATCGATGATAAGTAAAGAAATTGGAAAAAGTTCCTTGCTCTTGTTGTGACGCAGATTGTGTTCTTCCAGCATTCCCAGTAACTATTGGACTTCCCAGTCCACTCGTATTGGTATCTGCCAGAAGGGGAAATGATGAAGTTTTTTTGGCTGACTGTCGAGTTCGAAAACTTATCCCAGAGGCAGCTCCCATTCCAAATCCACCTCTTGGTAAGACCATTCTGGCATTTCCAATCGCTGGTCTTGAGCCACCGGGAGTTAACAGTTCAGCCAGATGAGCCGCATAACCATCATTCAAAACCTAGATGATTTGATGAGAAGTTGAAAGTTTTCATTATCTGTGGCAACACTCATATTGATGGATGAGAATTCTCAAATTCTCAAATTCAACTCACCTTTGCATGTGACTGTTGTTTTTTGGACACTTTACCGACAACGTAAATTTGTTCTGGTTTCAAACCGATTGTCTCATAAACCCAAATATCTTTGCTGGAGCCATATGCGGCATGTATCACAATTTCAGTCTGTTGAAATTTCAATCAGTATATTAGTGCAACCTTTGTTTTTTGGAAAATTTGTAGCCTGATTTTTCCTCGTAAGAGGTTTATTAATATCTCACCTCTTGCTGTAGATGTTTCAAATAGTCAGCTTTATGCTTGAGAGCATCAGTTGACAAGCGATCGGCAAACGAAACTAATCCGAAAGGAAAATTGTGTTGTGCAAGCCATGATATCACTCGATGCTGTTGCATATCTGGTCGCCCAGTAATGTAGATAATTAAGTAGCCAAGGTCTTGCCAATGCCTGATATGTAATAGGAAAGTTAGTTGTCAACAATCTTGCAATTCTATTGAGAGGGCAACTTCTCTAAGAAAACAATTAAATTAAGCAATCTTACCTGACAACGTCTACAGCACCAGCCCGAACTTTTGGATCTTTTCCCGATACTGAGACGCTGGCAGTGAATGATCCATCAATACTAAATACAACGCACTCAGTTCGAGGTGGAACAACAGCAAGAAAGAAATCAATCGAAGAGTGGTCACCACTTTAATGAAAAGAAAGTGTTAACGAACTTTTCAGTGAGATAATGAAAATATTTCAAACTCACCGAACGATAAGTTTGAATGGATATATTCCAAAATCAAGAGTTTTGTCTTGAGGAATGGTATAAGTAATTCGGCCAGTTTTATCGGTGGTTTCAGTGGAAAGGTAACTCCATTCCCCGGAACTATCTTTCATCATATGAATGTCAACCTTTTCTCCGGTCAATGTGAACACATCTAATGGTCCATACATGAATCGTGCTGAGATGATCTGGTCACTTCCTTCTTTCACGATAACATCATTAGCTCTATGATTGGCAGTGATATTCTGGAAAAATTTCAGATCAATTAGTCAATCAGTTGATTTCTGAACAAATAATGTGTGCATTCTAATCACCTTGAGCTTCATAGATGTTCTCTTTTTGACCCACTTTTCTTTCTCTTGATTCGGTACAAAAACAATAGCTTCCTTGCCCTCGAATGCTGCACTAGGATCTGATTGCACTAACTGAAGGTGAAAAAACTTATCGTTAAGATTACATATTCTAGTGATTAACACTAAAAGGGATATGCTAATCATCGCAAAGTTATACCTGTTTAAGTATAAATAATATCACATCATTTGATTCCCAATAACTAGCATGGAATAGATGAGGGAGTGAATGAACTGGAAAATTTGTCAAACCCTCTGGACAATAAAGGGCATAGTCGAGACGTTTTGTTCCCCACCATTTATGCACCACTGAAAAAAATGGCAAATTTAATTCAATAACGGTTTTGATGAATGATTTTTCAGAGACTCTTGAATTGGATCTTGAAATATTCTCAGGATTCTTACATGATTGAACCAGTGGACAGCCCATAACGTTTTCATTATTGCTGGAAACTGTAGGAGTTTCACTTGGTCTTCTGATTGAAGATGGAATATTGTGATTACCAGTGGAATTATTATCAGAGAATACGTGGTTGTAGTGTCGAATGCATTCAGCTGAAAAGAAAATTGATTCAGTTCAATTTTAAGTAGATCAGAGGAGAAAAAAGAGATGAGATGAGAAAAAAAGTGCCAATACTAACCAAGATTATTAGCAAATTCATCAACCATGGGATGCTTGGAATATTTTGGAACATTAATTGGAGGAATGTGGGAAAATCTTGCACTCAACAGAGGTTCCAGGCGAAGTACACTTGGATCCGTGGGATGAAATAGATTATACACTTGATTACAACACGGCTTATTGAATGAAACTGGAGTGGAAGAAAGTCGTTAAAAAGACAAACGTAAGCATTTCAGATTGTTGACTTAGAAGAAGGTCTCTTGAAAGAGAATATTTTGCATAAATACACAACTTTACTCACAATTTTTCTCTTCAAGAGAGAGCATCTTTCGGAATGTTAACATAAGACTCAATGGTGAGCCAAACATGAAAAAATCACTAACATCGAAGTCAAACTTTTGGGTAATACTCTGATCGCTCGAGCTTGAACTTCGACGTCTCGAATTGGGTACTGAAAGAATTTTCAAATATAAATGCAAATTTTCTTCATTTTCACCGAAGGAATGATGAAATCTAGTCTTGGAAATTTTGCCCTTCCGTTGATTGGGAATTGGCTGATTTGATGCTGGAGTTCCAGATGATTTTCCACCTATCGGTGAATTTCCACGAGCTACACCATCATCACACTCTTCACCGCCACTTCCATCACTGATAGAGATCAATGGATTTTTGTGTAAATTCAAGTTGGCTGGACTCACAGATTTTGGTCGAGAATTTGCTCCTGAATTGGACCCCGTTATATCGCCGATATCATTAATACTGTTCTCACTGCCACAATTGCTTCGATTCAATTGGCTACGACATAGTGCATCATACGCTAGTATGGACCCTACACTGTCCCCGATCAGTACTACATGTCCATTGAATCCGAGACCTTCTTCAGATCGTAAGAATTCTTGGTGTACTTGATTAGCTGCGGCAATTACTTTTGAAACATTCTCTTGATACTCTTGAGAAGATATGGCAAATAACGGAAGAGAACCAATTGGCATTGCTTCATATGAGTGACATATTCCATCGATGGCGGATGGAGATGATTGAAAACTGTAAGGACTCAGGCTAGATAGTACCGCCAAAGCATCGGCACATATTGCTGGTGCAGGTACCAATTTGAAAACAATTTTACCATTTAAGCTTGGATAATGTAGACGAATGATTGATTCAAATGTGACCCTGAATGTGGTTAGATCAGACTTTTTGCTCGATAATGGCTCAGCGCCTGATTCTAGTATATTGCCTCCATGAACGACGATTATCAAAAAATTGGTCATACAAGTGGTAGAATGGCCTGGTGAAGCTGTGGGCGAGCTTGGAGCAGAAGCTTCCACACTACCTCGAGCCATCATACTGAGAATGTTCTTGCGTGAATGTTCGATCTGAGTTTTATGAATGAATGAACTTGAAAAAATGCTATCTGTAATGAACGGAGAACAATGGATATCGATCAATACAATGCGTGATAGTCTATGGTACACAGTAGATTGTTCTTCACAATCTTGATGAAAAGAGAAAAAGGGAGAAAGAGGAAGAGAATGTAAGTCAAATCTATTTTACCATCATTGCCAGGAAGTTCATCTTCTTTGGTTGCCTCTGGTTCCCCATAATCTGGTGAAACGCATTCTAAGGAACTCCATTTCGATAGGGTTTCATTTTCGAGTATCTCTGAAGCGGAAAAAAGAACAGAATAACTCATAATGTGGAGAAGAGAGAGAGAGAGAGAGAGAGAGAGAGAGAGAGAGATACCATATGATTACCGATTCAACTTTTGCCTCATGAAAGATACAAAAGCATAAGCATTTGAGGTATATGTAAGGAGTTGGAATTGATTTGTCTACAACTACTTCTAACAATGGTGAGAGAGGAGACTAACGTCATTTGAACGCTTTTTTTATCACTTTTGGAGAGGCTGAAAGCTTATAAGCAATCTAAACTGTCAAGCATTCCGTATCATTCAATCTGATTGATCGAATAACCAAAAGGTCAAAAAAAATCGAAGCTGGTACAACTTTGGAACATGCTTCCGCTCGAAGTTTGAATACTAAAACTATGCTATGCTATGGAATATATTTTCTCTCAACAAATCTTGATTAAATGAATAACGAGACTCATGTATGGATGCTTTCCTAGCTTGATAGCTTTTTTGATGGCAAAGAACGAGGTTGTTTTCTTCTCATAAAGGATGAAGTGGAGGAGAGAAAATCACTCTTCGAGACATGAGCAAGAAAAATATCGAGAGAAGAGGAGAGATAGAACTACCATCAGATAGTAGTTTGTTGTTTGGAAGCATGTCCTCCTCAACACGAGTAATAATGACGTATGGAGTAAAGATCGAATGAAAGAGTGAGTGGAAGAGAGAGAAGAGTAAAGGAAATGAACAAAGCAAAGTTTTGTCGATCGATAGAGCCTTAAAAATTATGAGGAGACTCTTTCATGATCGAAAATCCGTTTCCTTTTGATATGCAAAACAACATTAAACAACACATGGAAAGTAGAAAAAAACTCATTTTTGATGTACTTTGACAAAACTTAAATAAAACGTTGAGTACAAAATAAAAAAAAAAGGAAAGATCACAAACATAGACAACACAGAGACAACACTGAGTAAACTAATGGTTGCTGCTTTTTCTTCTCTATTCACAACGTACCCTCTGCATCATAGAATTCCTCATTTGAGCTGGAGCCATCATCATTGGCAATACTTTCCATTCGCCAGCTTGCAAATTGAACATCAAAATTTTGAATACATGTTCCACCTTTTTCCAGGAGCCAATTGATTGATTGGTGAAAATGTCGAAATGAATGTTGGTGACAAATACAAGACAAGTCAATCAGTCCCAAATATCGTTCATCTTTCCTATTTCTTACCGGGAGAATAGAGTTCTGCTTTGGAATTTTTCCGAATAGAAGATTTACGCAATCGATTTGCACCAAGTTGCTCATCACTTGCTTGATCACTCAATTTACTGATAATTTTTCTGGTTTCATTTAGAGAGGAAGGACTCTTGCGAGGTAACTCCATAGACATGTTTTTAATCTCTTCATCTTTATCTTTATCAATCAAATCCAAATCACAACTTTGCCGGGAACTGGTCAAAGAGCTTGACTTTTCCGTGATACTCGCCTCAGATTTTGCCCCTTCACCACTAATTTCAGCCATCTTTTGGGCTAATTGTTCTTGAATCTCACGTTCCATTCGACGAATATCATCCATAGTCAAGTCTAACCACTCATCCTGCCATACCCAAGCCTGACGATGGCCTTTTAACATAGTTTTTCTCAGAACTAGTGGGAAAAGGAATCAACTTTCATCAGATGATCAAATATTGAAAGTAGGAAATGAAAAAATTCAATAAATACACAAAACTCACCAAAATCGTGAATGAATTTTTCTAGTTTACTCTGCATTCCCCAATATTTGAATTCAACTTTCGCTAACTTATATGCACACATGATACGCTTATTTGAGTCTTTTTTTTGCATAGCTTCCCAATACTCTTCAACCCAATCTCGTGAAAGTGGACCTCGATTAGTTTTCTTCGATACGTATATGGTTGGATCCTCTTCCTCTTTATAATCATTTTTGGGAAGTTGATCTTTCACTATGTCGATAACATCTGGAATAAAAATGAAACGATCTATACTTGTCAGAGAAAATGTGAGATAGCAGCCCAGCTCAGTTGGAAAAGAAAAATTCCTCCAGGAGATTGCTGGTACATATTACATCATGAAGATGAAAGTGAGAAATCGAGAAGAGCATATGTATGATGCTGACACTTTTACTCTGGGAATAACTGAGTGTCCAGGAATTTTGTCACACACTTACCAACAGTGCGATTCTTTAGATCTTTTTCATCAAGATTGAATACATTTTCCTGATATCCATTATCATCAAAATATAGTGTTTCTAATTCGATGAAGAATTTCTCTATGGACTGGCAACTGTATCGTGTTTTAGTATATGGATATGCATTCCATCCTTCCTCATCCACAACTGCACCCGAAACAAATCTAGGCAAAATTGCTTTCAACCAGCCTAGATGCCCAGAAAGAGAGAGAGAGAGAGAGAGAGAGAGAGAGAGAGAGAGAGAGAGAGAGAGAGAGAGAAAGAAAGAAATAAAAAGATGGATCGATTGTGGAAGGGCAAAGGAAATGAAACAAGTGAAGGGAAGAGGATGTGCAAGTGAATGATGATTAGCAAATCTTTTCCAGCAACAATACGATGCTAACATTCTGGCAATGCATTGAAGAAGAAGAGACATTCATCAAATACCTGGTAAATGATCGGCTACATGATATATCTTATGAGTATACTGTCCTTGACCCCCTGGACCATCAACGTAAGGCTCGTTGACCAAAAATTCAACCCCACTTCCAGCACCTTGAGTTTCTAGCTTGCTTGCTTTCTGGTTGTCATAAGGAAGTGAATTAAGAAAAATAAGATGGATTGAAAAGATTCAGAAAGAAAGAGAATAAGAATGAGACAAAAAGCGTGAATATACGAAGAGAGAAAGTAGATAAAGATGGGAAAAAAGAGTATCAAAATGAATCGAAATAAACAGCCATTGAATGAATAAATTTTAATCTACTAGATGCAAATTGAACATTAAAGTTAAACGAGAAAGTAAATTGAGTTATGGATCATAACTCACTTTAGAATCATCCTACGTCTTCTACTTTCAAAAAAGCTAGACGACTATGGAAAACGATTGTTCCTCAATAGAACAATACATGAGACACACATGAATGAAACAATTGAAGGCTAGATGGTGAAAAAATTCGAGAAAAGAACGAACATGGGATATTCATTGGAATGGATGGAAGGCCCTAGAGAAACGATTGGAAATTCGAGCCCCGATATGCCCTGTCAACCAAGTCATGCTAAGATTGTGAGTGAGTGGAAAAATATTCGACACTACAACTACTTTTATATCATGTGTAATGATAATCAATTGAAAATGATATAATCTTACCGCGATCATATAAAGTTGAGCTATCTTGTATTCCTCAACGGTGAGAGGAAGAGGAATCCGATATTCTTTAACAAGCATTTTGAATCAGTAATGGCAATCAAAAAAATACTGCCGATTATAATGATGATATATCCAATGGACAGAAGAGGAGGATGATGATGATGATATTATTCATATGTACTTTCTACTTAATTTTGACCCAATAAATACGAACATATAAACACATCATGCTTGAACATATAAACACCTTATCACTTGAACACATACACCACTCACAGAGTATAAATATAAGTATATTTTTTTTACAATTAATCACTCAATCAAAATGATAATCATACACATTTTTCCAACACCGAATCCTGAGCGTACAACATTGATTAGAGATGAAGTGTTGAAAATTTTTGCCATTCAAACTCGAAGGCATACAAACACACGCTCGTGGTGTGTGTGTGTATGTATATCATATGTATGTGTATGTGTGTGAGTGTGATTAGTTAATCTCACCACACAGCGCTTGGCATTCAAGTGCTTCCGAATGCATTTAAATGAAGCCACTCGAGCCACAACTGTGACTTCTTTCCAACAGCAGGAGAACAGTGAAGAGAGAGAGAGAGAGAAAAAAAAAGATTAACCCAACAGTTCGATTGGAATTAACAGTAAACCATCTTTTTCCCAGCCACTGTTAGCCAGCCTGCGCTGGACCAATTCTTCTTCCTCTTCTTCTTTTTCATCTCTCTCTCTCTCTCTCTTCCTCTTTCTTTTTCTCTTTCCTTTTCTCTCTCTTTTTCTTCTTTCCATCTACTCAATTCTGTAACACGATTTAACCTTTGCCCTTATCGTTCTTCCTACCAAGTTCATCGAACACACACACTAACTAACAAACACAAGGCGCCATCTCATGCAGTCTTCCAACGATATTGCATCATCATCAAACTTTTCTCATTTACCGTTATTACTAAATCCACCTGCTCAACGGGTGTCTTATTGGTTCAGCTTGCAATGGGTCCAGCTGTGTGTCTAGGAGTTTGAGAGGTATACTTTGGTGGAGAGAGGAAGAGAGGACAAAATGTGAATGATTGATGATGGTGATGTGTGGAAACTTTTTTCTTTCGGTTCGATGCCACATGCCGTTACATTTTGGTTTGGAGAAGAACAAAAAAAGATACTTTATCACAGATAAATTTAATTACGTTTGTTCATAGCCAGATAGGAGTGTTCAAATTTTCTTTGTTTTTCTTGGACTTAATCAAGTCAGTGATATGAGAGAGGTCGAGAGAGGGATCAGGAGGGGGCATAAAACGTCGATACTCCTTCAGAAAAAGCCTTAAAATCTATACATCGGGAGCAGCTTTCGACGATGTCAACTACTAACTTACTCGCTAGCGGGAAGTTCGCATACCTTAGATAATCAAAACGAACCGAGTTGAAAGATAATCAATTTATCGAGATTAATTTCTAATGAAATCAGCTGGTTTTGATTCGAAAATTTTGTGAGAAGAAAATTCGATAGCTCTTTTGGAAATCTTTTCTTACAACGCGTTATATCAAATATTGTACAGTATCGCGATGATGGAACTTCAAATTATACCTGACTAGACGATAGGAACCGAATTTTTCATTAAAGTCTTCGCATCTATGAAAATTCATTTCCGATAAAATTGTGATTAAATGAGAAAGCTCGTTGAATCGCAGGTTTTTTTTATTAATAGTTATTAAAACATCCTCGTAAGTAACGCATTCGAACAAAAATCAATCAGCAAATTGCTTGGTTGAAGGGTTACTTACTGACACATTAATTCCATCAATGCTACCATATCTTTAAAAATATCGGCAATGAAATATTTTTTAACCATTATGTTTTTAAATGGGCAATTGTTGGTTTTTCGTTGAAATTTAATCAGGGAAGTTTGCTAGAAATACTGACCGTTAAAAGCAATAACAACGATACTCAATGTATTCATATTCAAACCATGAATCTGAGAAACTAAGAAATGAACTAGTTCTCACTGTACTTTAAGAACTGTTCTGAGGGTTCTAATCATAAAATTTTTTCCTAAGAAAGTGAGTTCTTGATATAAACTCACAAAACTCCTCAACGATTGGCTGAATTAAAGGATTGAGAGAATGTTAGTTTTACTCTCAAGGGGTGGAGATATTATCAAATTGGAGTGAAATTGAGAGATTTTGGACTTCCAGTGAAAACAATGCACAAAATACCAAATATATCACAATGAAAGCTACAAAGTTTCTCAATCACTGATAATGAGCACTAGTCATATCAGAAACATGTTTGCCGCCGCTTTTTTGATTTTTCAAATTCCCCCTGTCAATGAATCTTAGAATTTCGTTCAGAGAAAGTCATGATGCTCATTCGAAAAAGGAGCTCACTCCTCAGAGAGGTCGAGACATAGCGCTATGATAAACTTACCTTCCTGGTATCATGTTGCACCTGTTAGAGCTTTCAAATATGCTCAATATGAGATTAAACTGGCTGAATTTCCAATCAATAAAAATAAACGCCTCCAAAAAAATTATCAGCCGAAGCGAAGTTCATAGGCTAGATTCTTTGTTTGCAATAATGTATCTCAATTTATCGATAACTGAGTCCGTTATCAAAATATACTCTCACGAGCATTATCCGCGTTTGATAGGCGTTTGAAATAAACATAATCAATATTCTTGATAAAATTTGAGTACAAATACACCTCAACTATTGTGCAGGACGCAGCTAGTTTGTCCCGTTTTCGTTTGATCAGACTTTAGCGAACTTTTCAGAACCTTTTTCAGAACCATCATGTTCAGTATCAATGCTTTGGTTTTCACAGTTCTAGCTCTCGCTGCCATAGGTGTGAGTGATTCAAAAAAAATTGCTTTTACTACTTGTGGTAAGTTTTGATTTTGAGCAGAACAAATTGAAAAAATTTAAATCCGATGAATTTTTTCCAGGTGG
This sequence comes from Brevipalpus yothersi, assembly GCA_003956705.1. Lineage (NCBI taxonomy): Eukaryota > Metazoa > Arthropoda > Arachnida > Trombidiformes > Tenuipalpidae > Brevipalpus > Brevipalpus yothersi. Next base: position 242,542 of record QZCP01000190.1, read on the forward strand.
AAGTGGAACAATCAACTATGTTGTAAGTATAAATTTGAGCAGTATCACTTCTTTTTTCATCCTTCAACGGTGCCCAAACAATCCGAATAATCAATTACATAGTAGATAGATTAAGGATTGGGAATGAATTTGCCAGAATAAGTTTGCTTCGAATATTTATCCAACGTTAATTGAAGCTTGGATAGATTCTCGCTAAGTTTCGCTTCTTACCTTTTTAGTTCTCTTGTTACGTGTCAGCTTGCGAGCTGTTCAGCTCATTACTTGAATTTTGCTCGAATTTTTGTACAAGACTAGAAAATTACCATAAATGATTGAGCCCTCTACCATGGCATCATCTATTTTGATTAGAGAATAATGGCACTTCCATAAAATTTAATCCCTGAACGATTGCTGGTCAATAGAGGCAATAATAAGTTTACTTAATGTATACAGGATGTCCAACCTTGCGAGAAGGAGCCATGTGAAATGAAGGCAGGAGTCACCTACACCATCGAAGGTTCCTTCAAACCAAGTAAGTTTTCAATCTAAGTTGCGACGATGAACCTTTCTCGGTTTAAAGTTTCTAGGAAGAAGTCATAACATACTTTCTTCCAGCCCTTGGTACGGATCATCCATACCTCAGCGTTCAGGTTAAAGTTCTTGGCTTCTGGGTGAACTATCCTGGTATAGATAACAATCCATGCGACAGCTACATGAAGTGCCCAGTCAAAGTCGGAGAGGACAATGTTTTCAAAATGAAGATCGATGCTATCGGAATGGTTCACAATGTGAGTATTTTTAGAGTTTAGTTATGATCCGATGAAGAGCGATGAAGAAAAAATATTTTCTTAAAGAAATAAGCTTTAAAATTGATGGAGAAAACGCCTCAATGTTGTCTTGTTCATTTTCAGATTGACACTGAGGTGAAAATATCTCTCTATGAGGACAAAAGCCAAAAGAATATGATCATTTGCGGTGAAGCACCAGTTCATGTTGTTTGAACAAGCTCAAAAAGTGTCCCGATAATCAAGTTTCATCATGAAGGTTAATTGATGTAACACGATCTTTATAATGTGAGGAAGTGAATAAATTGTGACTCTTGTCCACAGAAAAGATTTTGGGGACAAAATCAAACAGCATTTGTATCGCTTTAAAAGTTTTCCATCTCACACTTTGCTATCATCAACATAGGACAGGAAAACTTTGCAAGAAATTGTAAACCAAAATCTTGAGCAAATCTTGCCAATGAATAGTCCACAATAATCTCTTAGATACACAACCGGAGAAATGAATGATGAAACCAGAGGAGGCATGAAACAGCAAATCACAATTCATACAGAATTGATCGAGTGTTAGAGAAGAGATTTGTGTTCGAGCAATAGAGAGCGAGCAATATTTGCCTCATATCTTAATAGTTCTCAATATACATCGAGATCATATTTACCTTACCAAAGAGATATAAAAATAACTATTCATTCTCAGCGATTAAAACCATAATGCCTACACCAAGGCCAGCTGCAATTATTTCAAAAACGGACTGAACAAAATTTGTTTCTTTGAGAATTTCCGGAATCACAGAAACACAAGCTATATAAATAAATCCTCCAGCAGTGAAGGGTAAAATCCATGTAGAGGCTGTCTCTGATGTTCCCTCGTAGAGTAAACTTATAATAGTTCCCAACAATGCTCCAAAGGCAGTAATTAATTGAAGATACATTGCTTTTCTTCGGGTGCATCCTGATTGGATGAGAATAGCGAAATCACCAATCTCATGGGGGATCTCATGAAAGAGGATGGTTACTGTTGTTGCAAGAGCAAACTTTGGATCCCTCACGAACGTAGCTCCGATTGCCAGACCGTCAGTTAAATTGTGAAAGAAATCAGCGGCCAAGTTGAGGTATCCAGCAACTTTAATTTCTTCTTCTAAAGTAAAGTGATGCAATTGAATTAGAGTTTCAATTGAAAAGAAGGAGTGTAATGGCTATATACCTTGGACTTGTTTGGGAGTAACAATCTTGTCAGTTGAAGCGAAACGGACTTTTTTGAGTTTGGATGTCATGTCACCATCATCAGATATGTCTTTAGAAGAACGTAATTTACGTTGTTTGAGTTGAGTTTCTGATTGTTCACTAGTAGTTTCTTTCGAACTAGTATGAACGTCATCATCTCCGACTACTGATGTTGTGTTTGACTCTTTGACATCAAAATTTTCATCCGTAGATGGTGAGTGACTATGCCCATGGCCACCAGGACCTCGAGCTATTCTTACCAATTTTTCAACCATCAGAAAAGCGAGAACACCGGCCAAAACCCATAAGCCGACAGTCATATCATGTTCATGGGATTCCTCCGACTCATCACCATGATGGTGGTGATGGTGATGATCGTGGTGATCATGAGAGTGTCCATCGGGGTGATGAGTGTGACTGTGTCCATGATCATGTGCGTGTCCATGACTGCCCGATTGTTGAGCAATCAGGGCATGAGGAATCAAGTGGAGAAAGGCATCACCCAGAAGGCCACCACAAGCGAAGCTTAACAACACTTTCAAGTGAGGACGATATTTGGCAGAGTTATCAAGAGGAATAAAGAACAAGATCACAAAAGGGACAAAAGATATCAATAAAGTTGATCCAATGGCATACAGCCATATCTGTGGATTTAAAACTACGTGTGATGATGCCATCTAAAGGCATCAGCTTGTTCACGAGGTTATGTGACTGTGAAGCTGATAAATTATCGAATGCAAACATCCACCCTCTTATGATTGTCGGTGAGTATTACTTTGGATGAAACAAAAAAAAGTAATCAAGAGCACCCAAGAACAAGAGAGAGAGAGAAAGAGAGCGAGAAAGAGAAATCACAATCTAAAATTATAATCAAAAACACAGCTCATCACAACAATCTGATATATTGACAACTTTTCTCTTTTCTCTCTCTCTTTTCTCTCTCTTTTCTCGCTCTTCACCGGTACCTCTCTCCAATCACTACCAGAGGCGCTACTGTCGCAAACCTCCTTTCCTTCATGTGACGCTACCTAGAGGCCAATTGAGTAACTAATTTTTGGGTTAAGTTTCAAGTGAAAGCCCCCCCCCCCCACTTCGCCTTTTTTTGCTCTTCTCTCTTTTCTCAAGCGAAAGCGAAAAATTTTGTTGTAGCCTCAAGACTGAGCGCGATGATTAAGAGAGCTTGCTAGAAGCCTTGAAGGAATAGCGAATAGAGTTGAGTGGTGTAGAGGCCATAGTCGCCAGCATCATGCCCAACTACACATACTACTTCAGTGGAATGGACCGGTTTTGAATTTTCACAGCGCCTTACGTCTGTGCCTTGTTAAAACGCAGCAGAGATGGAAAGAAAGAAAGAGAGAAAGAAGGGGAGACAGAGAGAAAGAAAGAGAGAAAAAAAGAAAGAAGGAACGAGAGAGAGAGAGAAGGCTTAAACAAGTGGTAGGGTCGAGATAATTAAAGACGAGCTGACAGGCTGATGTTTGTATGTAGTAAGCTGGGAGAGAGAGAAAAGAGATTTTCAATCACTTTGAGCACATCGGCCCTAAAAGCTTTGTGAATAGTGAGGATAGTGAATGGGCTTTTCGAATTTAGGGTTAGGTTATTATTGGCTTTTGATAGAAATCAGTGTGCATTTAATATTACATGCTTTAGCTTAAAGAAATCAGCTTACTAATTAATTCTACACTGATTGACTCTTTTGTTTTTTTCCATCATCAGTCAAATTGTGATCAAATTCAGGCAGAAATAACGGAACTTGGGTCATCATCATGTGCATGTTCGTGAGACCTGTTCAAAATTGAACGACGAAGATAGAGGAAGATAGGGCTTCGCTTCGCTAAGAGTTTACGATGACAGTAAGTGCCGAGTTGAACCAACATTAGATCAATGCATCTGGATGATTCCGGGTAATCAGGTGAAGAGTGGTGGTTATAATTCGGATAGTGAGAGGAGAAGTAGTTAATAGAAATCTGGAATCATCTAGAGAACAAATCTATAAAACATCTAAAGATGGAATGATTTATTGATGATTTCTGAGGAGCATTTCAAATGTCGATGGTTTATTAAATTAATCGAATTTTCGTGTTATCGTATGCGATCGATTAAAAATGATGCGTGGCTTGGGGCTGTTGTGTGGCTTGAGGTTGCTGGGACTGATGCCCATCAAAACTGTGGCCCTGGTTGACATCTACACTTCCGTCGTTCATGGTGTAACCTGGGCTTGCTGCCTGTAGAGTGAGATTCGAGAAAGGGATTCATTTAGAAATTGCTATCTAAACGAGAGCGAGAGAGAGAGAGAGAGTGAACGCTTCAAAGATTTACTAGAGATAGGCTAGAGATAAAGGATCTGCTTGGAGAAAAGTGATGATAATCTCAGCTGATTTGGGGAACATTTGACCTATTCTTATTGATGAGAGATTATGGAGATATTGATTCTTTGAAAGCTCAATTGTTTCGAAAGAATAGAAAGAAAAGAAGTAGCCGGATTAACTTACCTTTCTCCGATAATCTTCCATATTGGCTTCATATCGTATCTTCTCTTCATTTTGCTTCTCAACATAGGGCCTTTTATCTTCTTCGGTCATCGAACGCCACCGTTCACCACCCAATTTTGCCAGTGCCGCAACACCACCTTCTGGTTCCTTACCAGCCATTTCCTTACGAAAATCTCCCATAAACAGCATAAAAGCTGTACCAGGACGTTTTGGTTTATTTGCATCCCGAGCTGGTTTATACACAGCCATCTCTTTCTTGTACCTCTCTCGGTCTTTGGCAGCTACATCAAGAAAAGGTTGCTTGTCTTCCTCACACATTTGATTCCATTTACTGGCACATTCTTTACCAAAATCTCCAATCTATGTGTAAACAGACAAATGTGAAGGAAAGAAGATGAGATGAGACTTTGATGTTTACCAGAAAAATTGGTTTTGGGTTAGCCTTGGGATCGAAAGATAGAGGGACCCATAATTGTGCGCTTTGACATGAAATCATGTGCTAACTGATCAATTGTGAATCCGAATCATTCATCTAATTTGGCTTGCAGCCATTCACAACTAGTATAGCTCTATATTAGAGTATTTTTGAATCAAGTCAGGCAGATAGAGAATTAGATCCCAGGCGAACATGATCTCTCTCCACCAATGGATAATCTTTTCAATGGAGGCTGGGAAAGCATTTTCATCAATGACAGTGCTCAACACAGTCACACGCTGATGACAAATGTTGATGAGTATACCTAATGCATGCTAATAATGAATGATGAATTTACGCGCGATAAAATTTGAATTCAATGTGCCTTTCTATCCCCTTTCGCTCGTCAGCTGGGGTATGCATGCAAATCGAGGGAAAATGTGTGTTTGAACGAGAAAGAGAGGGAGAGAGAGAGTAAAAAAGAAAGAAAGAAAGAAAGGAAGAGAGGAAAAAAACGTGATTAGCTATACCATACCTTGGGAATCGGTCGACCTGATTTCTTTAATTCTTCTCTATACCATTGAGTAAAATTTATATATGCAGTAGTAGCTCTCTTAGGTGCTGGTACTCCATCCTTATTAACTTTGGGCTTCTTGGCCTTAGATTTACCATGATGATGAGACATTTGTTGTTGATTCATTTGATGCTGATTTTGATGATGCTGATTCTGTTGGTGAACGACATCGTTCCCGCCTCCACCGCCTCCGGCATTTGCGGTCTGAACATTCTGATACATAACTGTGTTCGCGAGAACCAGATTTTGAGGGAACGAAGCGGGAGATGAAGCAGCAGAAGAAGATGGTGGTGCAGAGAAGGGGGAGAAGGGGATTTGGGAAGTGGGAAAGGAGCGAGAGCGAAAAGAGGGTGAGGTAGAGAGAGGAAGAGAAGAAGAAGAGAGATTGCCTGGGTAATAAATGTCCATTACTCGATCTCCAAATTGAACACTCGTTTTATCGATAAAGTAGATGGGCTTGTGATGTATGATAAGATGACATGCGAATGGCGACAAAAATCGCTTCTACCAAATCAATCTGGTCAGTATACGATTTTGCGTTCTAATTTTTTTTGTGTGAACCTGATGAGAGAGAGAGAGAGAGAGAGAGAGAAAGAGAAATGGAGAGAGAGAGATACAGTGAGAGAGAGAACAAGAAAGAAGCAAAGAGAGTGAGAAAGAGAAAAAGAAAGAGAGAAGAGAGAGAAAGTGTGTGCACACCAAGACATTGATGTGTAATGTTTTTCTTCAGCATAATACATGAAGATATGTGATATATAAATGGACATACACATACTCACACTGATTAGTGATCAGAGAGATGAACCATTCGCACTTGCGATTAGCACACACACATGCAGCAGCAGCAGTATACACACACACACGGTAAGGAGAGAGAGAAAGAGAGAGAAAAAGAGAGAGACACACACAAGGAACAATAAAAAAAGAGACGAATAGAAGAGATATTACTATATATTCTATATACTATTCACTGCATATAGCAACTCAACTGCTCAAAGCTATACACACACACAGCTATCTTCTCTCTTCTCTTCTTCACTTCAAAGCTGGGCAACAAAAGCAGGCACAAAGTTACAGCCTTTCACTGCACTGAACACACTCAACACACACACAGCTATCTTCTCTCACAAAGAAAAGAAGCACAGAGAAAGATGGCTGCCTTTGCTTCAGCCTCCCTCCTCATCAAACTTGCGCATGCGTATTTTTTACTATACTTTTATGCTGACATCTGTTGATGATAAAACAGACTATTTTGATTTATATTTTTTTTTTCACGTTTTTGGCTTGTTCAAGCTTATTCCTAAGCAGCTTAAGTTGCTCTCTCTCTGTTTTTGTTTTGAAGAATGTGTGTATGTGTGTATCAAATGTGTTCAGTAAAAGTGTACAAGATTTGTATCAACAACAACAACAATTAATAAATTGAGTATTGATCATCATTTGGATGATTAAGATTTTGGTAATTTGTTGATTGATCTGTGTACTTTTTATAGTTACACTTTCTATGCTCATCTCGGTGGTAGTGGTGATTTATAATTGTTGTATAGACCGAATTACTACTGACTGGTGTCCATCATGTCCACTGTATCAAATAATAATAATGAAGCGGTGAGCAAGTTTCGCGCTGGCAAAAGAAATACCGCTGTTTTTTTGCTTAGCAAAAATATTAATCAATCAACACCACCGGAATCATTATACAATTATGGTCTAATGAATCTGTTCACTGGTAATGTGAAGAATGCATTCAAAGTTTTTCGACGACTTATACAACATTTTAAGCACAATCCAAGATTGTGGCTTCGACTTGCGGAATGTAAATTAGAACAACTTCGCAAAGAACGTCTCGATGAATTTGATTTGATGAGGTGTAAACACGATATACCATGGACGTATGTGGGTGAAGGTAGTAATCGTAAATTGGTATTATCTTCTGGAACGGATAAAAATGATCCCAACCGTAGTGAATTGATAATCGTTCGCGAGTGCCTTTTGAACAGTCTCATGTTGCTCAAGTCAAGCGGTAAAGCTGATTTTAATCCTAGTAGCCATCCATCGGAAATCGAGCTAAAAAAATTAACACTATCAGTTTTACTCAATCTATCCTATGTTAATTTGTGTTTGTGTGAGTATTCCTCTGCACATCAATATGCATGTGAAGGATTAAATTTATCACCAGAAGGCACATATAAGGCACTACTTCACTTGTATGCCGGTGAGGCGCGAATTTGGCAAGACAACATTACAGATGCAATTGCTGATTTTTCCTCTCATACCCATCTCAAGATTGATCCAGCTCAATCTACCAAGTCAAGTTCTGTAGCAACATCCATCAACAGCATTGGAAACAACGCTTTGGGCTCCGGTACTAAGATCAACAATAATAATAATAATAAAAACAACAACAATAACAATAACAAAACCTTGGATAAAGATGAGGAGGAACGAAGAAACTCCACTGTAGCAAAAATCCTTCTCTGCTTTAATCTTGCGGTGGCTCATGCTTTGAAGAATGATTCTTCCAAGGCTCATGACACTGTACGTCTGATGAGTAGTCTACAATCACCTTCCTTCACCCCCACTTCACACCCGATGTTGCCCATCAAAGTCATAACGTTAGCAATTTATATTCAATTGGCTCAAGGAAATGTTGATGGTGCCATATCTATAATCAAACAACATTTGCCACAGTATCGATGATAATTATTATTAAAAAACTTAAATGTCTATGATTTACATATCTCGTTCACTTTATTTTACCGCCTCAATTTTTCTTCATAACAGATGCTATTTGAAAGCCTCTAAACTTTGTGGCTAGAAATCCTTCGAATTTTGCTTAACTATGAATCAATGTGCACAGAAGATGCTAAAATGCTAAAATTCTTTTCGAACTTCGGGAAGATCATTTAGATCAATCAGCTCAGGAAAATATCTCAAGGCTAACTTTACAACGAATTTCTTCAAGTTCGTCAAATCAACTCTCGAAGATAGCTGTGTTCAGGAAATAAAATCTTCTGATAAATTCGTAGTCTTGGATGCTCATCCGATCTAGTTTCCTTAAATTGAATTTTTTTTTGAATCTCAAGATGAAATAGATTCAAATTTGTAGGCCAATGATTAAGATTTTCTTTCGAATTTTCTTTCCACTCTTCTTAATAGTCTCAAAATTTGCTAATACTACAAGTTCATCAGATTCGGGCAGAATAGATCATGTATATACGCATCATATACATATGTATATATATTTGAGGAACAGTCAAAGTGATCGAGTCGAGAATGATCGAACTCTCTCATAACTTTCTGGTCAAAATATCATAGGTAGCATTTCGTTAATTTACACATTCAATTATTTCATGAGACAATATTGGCACACATGCACACCAATTTTCTCTCTCCCTCTCTCTGTCTTTCTCTCTCTTCATTTGATGAGAGAAAGGTATCCTCTGGTTATGTGATGAGATGTTCGCTCATGAAACAATTGACTCAACTTGTCATCTATCAACGGTAATGATAATCTCCTCGTGAATTGCATCATCAATTATTTACTCATCATTGATTAACATCAACTTTACAAGTTTATCATTATTTGCGTTTGTTCGCCATTTTGTGCTTCAAAAATTACCATTGATTTTTATTGATACACTCGCTGATGAAGATTATCAAAAATTATCATCTTATTCATCATCATCATCATTATCATATGTTTCAACGTTATACTCTCCCTCTTTCTGTGCTCAATATTCATCAACCTTTCTCGATAAGTATTTTCTTTTAAATTTTTCTCAAGTAGTCTTGACTTGATTCAACTTTGTCGTCCGTAAAATTCGTCTGCATCAAATTTAACAATATCATCCTCTACCTGTGCTACATCAAAAATTGGAGGAGTGAAATCGTTCAAACACTCCAATCAAAATCATGAACGGGCGTATGTTGTTGCATTCATTTTCTGATTGATTAATTCCACTCCTCTGCATCTCATTTTTCTGATTCAATTTCTCTATTCCTTTCGATCATAATAGAATACAGCATTATCGAGACCATAGGTCGGGGTCAATTCAGTGTAGTGATGAAAGGTCAATGTAAGCAAACTGGCCGCTTGGTTGCTCTGAAAAAAGTGGCCATATTCGAAATGATGGATGCAAAATCTCGAGTTGATTGTATCAAAGAAATCAATTTACTACAACATCTCGATCATCCCAACATCATCAAATATCTGGGCTCATATGTTGATCGTAATGAGCTATATATTGTCCTTGAGCTTGCAGATGCTGGAGATCTTGCTCGAATGATAAAACATTTCAAGCGTGAGGCCAAATATATTCCGGAAAAAACAGTTTGGAACTATTTTGTTCAAATATGTTCGGCTCTAGATCATATGCACAGTAAGCGAGTGATGCATCGTGATATTAAGCCGGCAAATGTTTTTATTACTTCTCAAGGAGTGATTAAGCTTGGAGACTTGGGATTGAGTCGCTTCTTCAGTGCTCGAACAAACGATGTCCACTCACTGGTCGGCACTCCATACTATATGTCACCAGAGAGGATCAATGAGTCAGGTTACAATTTCAAATCAGATATATGGTCACTTGGCTGTCTTTTGTACGAAATGGCTGCTCTACAATCACCGTTCTATGGTGAGAAACGTAATCTGATTTCGCTGTGTAAAAAAATTGAAAATTGTGATTATCCACCTTTGCCATCAAATCTCTACTCTAAAGATCTTCGATCACTAATATCTTCATGTCTCAATTCTGATCCATCGAAACGACCAGATATTCATGAGGTTCATAAGATTGCTCGAAACAAAACTACTGGCGGAAGTAAGCCTCTCAAAAAATTTTATAATCTTTTCTCGAAGCCATCCTCTCATCGACAGTCTTCGTAGAGCAAAAATTTTCCATAATCACTATCCATGTAGTGATATATATTTTTTCATAGAATTATTCTCTCAACTTTTCAAACGTTTTGTGCCATTCAAATAGATTTGAAAAATTCTCACACACATGCAGAATTACTTCCCTCACATTCCTATATTCTTTGAGCAATTCATTGATCTTGAAGATCTTTGGCAATGAAAATCAATTGTTCACGAAATAGCGAGACAGACATCAATTCTAATCCTCAAGATGAAGATTGTTGAATGGTTGGTACCAGATGGCTTTTTGTTTTTGTTGTTTTAATAGACATAAGAATTGAATCATGCCTTCTCCCGTACTTTGTGAACACACATTTTTCTTTTATACTTGCGATAATATCTCTAATAATGCATGTGATCATACAATAAAGGTGTACTTTCAAGTTGATTAACCACATTGAATATTGTGTGTTCAGCGTGGGTTGTTGATGTTTCAATTTAAAAAAGATCAGAAAATATACCTCATTGTCAGATTTCACCGATCAAGGAGGAGAACCTTCCATATCTGATACTCACAAGTTTTGAAGGGTTATTTATTCAACGAAAATTGAGGAAGACTAACTCATGTAGTGAAATCACTTCTTATCAATGTGAAAATTTCAGGTCTAAAAACCAAATCTCACTACATGAATTCAGAGAGAGAGAGAGAGAGAGAGAGAGAGAGAGAGAGAGAGAGAGAGAGAGAGAGAG